>PQWD01002393.1:28868-77900 GCA_019425675.1 Leucinodes orbonalis
GCAGTGTTGACGGAAAATATGACTACTATTATTATTCTTCCTTTAAACTGCATCTGTCACAGTCGGGTGTATCACTTAACACCAGGTGAGTGAACCGACTGTCCATCATCATCATCAGCTCTTTAAACGTCCCACCGAGGGGCACGAGCCTACCCGTATATGGTAACCGACTGCCCGTTCAATTAATATCCTAAAAGCAATCCAGTTTTATAACGAATACGTCTCTGGCGATCCGCCACCACGCACTGGATCACCAAGTTTTGATTTGAAGGGAATGATGGATATCAATGTGTAAGATAAAGATGCACCACCAAAATGCATCGATGGCTAAGATACACTTAAGTTAATATTTAGGCAAAGTACGTAATAAAATATTTACGTAACACGTAGTAAAGCTAAGTTGCTTGACATACTCAAGGCTTTATAAGTTTACGATCATTACCAACATGACTAATGATTCATCGCTGACATTGATCTTGGTAAAGGTGAGCATGATGTATTGCGTATGCATCTTATTAACGCACTGTAAATAGTGTCATGATTTGCTCAAAGTACCTGAAGTATATCAATAAATATCATCATTAGCTCATTATACGTCCCCACCGAGGGGCACGAGCCTAAATATATAGGGTGTATGCATAGTCATCCACACGGGCATAGTGTGGATTGGCCGACTACATGCACAACCTTTGAAACTCTTCGTAGGCGTGCGCAGGTATATTATAGATGTGCAAGTGTGTCTGTTTGTCCGGTCTTCACAACAAAACGAAAAGACTTGATTTTTAAGTGGAGACAGTTGAAGGGATGGAAGTTTCTTTTTGTCTAAATCTAAACCCCACGTCCCTAAAAATTGGGGGCTAAAATTTGAATGGGACTTTTCGAAATTTTCAAGGTAGGACGCGTTATCGATCGATTTGGAAATTAAACGAAAAAAAAAATTAAATAATATTACAAAAAAAAAATTTTAAAGGAAAACTTAAATGAAAATATTTTTATTATTATATAGCTTAGAATATTCACTGCTATTTCACCTTTTAAAAAAAGCTCAATCGGTTTATTCTTTCTGTAATTTTCTGTAGTTTAAGATAGACATGAGACAAGGCAACTTTAAAACACTCCATCATCTTTGCGTTTAAATCCAAGAAGGGTATATTTGTAGCTATGATTGGTTTAAAAAAAATAATTACTTATCTCTATTGTTTGTACCAATAGGTTTTAGTGCTGTTCAAAAACGGAACAAATAATGTTTTGTAAACAAAAACATTAAAAACTCGTTTTCGCTTAAGTTATTTAAATGTTAATACTTACTAGCTTTATTTAGATTTGCTACTTGAAGTGGTGAATCCCCGACAATAATAAGAAAACAGGTTTATTTACTTTTGAAAAAATCAATTAAACTTAATGGATAAGAACCATGAATTTTAAATGCAATTATAGTAGTTTATATTATATTTTTATACAATAAAAACTACTATAATTGTATTTTTTTATTAATCATCAGCTCATTAAACGACTCCACCGATGGGCACGAGCCTACCCGTACGCGGGTGAATAGACCTTGGCTGACTTCACGCACAATCCTTGAATCTGTTCGCAGGTGTGCGCAGGTTTCCTCACGATGTTTTCCTTCACAGTAAGAGCGCATAATAAAAGTACACATAATTTTGAAAATTCGAAACGATTTTGTTGCGTCGTGGGATTTGAACCTGCACCCTCTAGATTGGAAGGCAGCAGCCCATACTTATTATTATAAATTTAATAGTTTGCGCGAGAGACATTCTAAAGCGGAAAAAGTGTGACCCCTCTTACTTCTAATAAATGGAATTAATAAAGCTAAAAAATATATGATGAACATTACTACAAAATTACCAACGGAATTTGGTTTGAACGATACTGATTCTTTTTGTACGACTTAAACGGCGAACCACTATTTTCTCATAATAAAGCTGTGCCTAAGAAAATAAGAAAATATTTAATTTTTGTGCAAAACAAACAGGCCTGGGTTTTGGCAGCATTGAATTCAACCACAGCTAACCAAATTGTCCTCTCCCCGGACAGAAACAGTATTTTTTAAATGACTACTGCTGTTGGCCGCAGATGGCCTTTACAGCTTCACCAGACAATTGGCGAGCGCAGATAGCTCTCAGTCTTAAAATTTACACAACGAGCCTAAGGGCGTCCCAGTGTGGGATTCGAACCTCGGCTTAGGGCGTTGCGGGGGGAAACGCTTGGTTGGCTGAACGGTCCGGCACATCACACACAAGACAGAAACTGATTCCAAGGTACGAACAATGCGCGCTACCATTCAAACCAAGCAAAGTCCTATGGATTAGATACATGTTTTTTTTTAATATAGTCTGAGAAACCATAGAACCACTGTGTATTATATTTTGGTTCATTATTCACGTTCAATAGCTATTAATAGTAGACCTATGTCTACTTCTACTTACTACTACTTGTGTGTAAGTGTGTAATCAGAATTCTTATTAAAAACCAATTCACTAATTTACTCATGCATTTCTTATTCAACGTAGAAGACTCAAAACTAATGTTTAAAATAACTACTTGTAGATAAACGGGGGTGTTCATAACACACTATTCGGTCATTCTTTTCTACACACGTTTCTATTCGAATACCACTAGTGCTGAATTTTCTTCGAACCTTTGTCATTTTATTTGATTTCAACGTTTGAGAAAGTCTACCTATTGCGGTTTTCTTTGGTTTCAATGCTTCTGAAGTTGTTCCCGTTTTGTTTATATGGAATGTTGTAGATATAACTCCAATATTATTTAATGCAGCAGTTGCTAAGGGTATATCTGTTAAAGTCGTGGGCATAGTTATGTTAAAAACATTATCCTTAATTGCCGCGGTTAAATAACTTTTTACTGAAGTTACATTATTATTATTTATTTTGCTGTGTACGTCGGTATTTAATTTAATGTGCGCAGCAATTGTATAGTTGGAGGCAAATTCTTTTTGATTCTTAGTTAGTAGCTTCTGAAACATTGTTCTCGTCGGGTGTACTCGTATATTATTTTGATTTGTCTTAACAGTGAGTGGTTTAATTATCGCATTATAGAGTTCCTTAAAGTATCCACATTCGATTCTATCTCCTCGCATTCGGCACCCATTTCCTATCTCAACTACGTCATCTAGATTTTTTATCTTTCCTACATTTTTATTATAACCACATAAAACTCTATTGTTTACCAGCTTACAATTCAATTCATCAAAATCATAACCATGGCAAGGGGCTTTTGTTGCATTACTTGCATTTTCATGTTTTCTTAAAATATTTATATCTTCTTTGTCAGGTGGAGGCTCAATCTCATTTTCCAAATAGTTGATTTTTAATATTAATGGATCCAATAAATGTTTCTTCATTTTGGCATGCCCAGAGATACATCAAGTATCNTTAAGTATTAATGTAGGTCTTGAAAAATGGTATCGAGGCTTCTACTATATTTTTATAAATTTTATAGTTTGCGCGAGAGACACTTCTAAAGCGGAAAAAAGTATGACCCCTCTTACTTCTAATAAATGGAATTAATAAAGCTAAAAAAATATATGATGAACATTACTACAAAATTACCAACGGAATTTGGTTTGAACGATACTGTTTCTTTTTGTACGACTTAAACGGTGAACCACTATTTTCTCATAATAAAGCTGTGCCTAAGAAAATATTTAATTTTTGTGCAAAACAAACAGGCCTGGGTTTTGGCAGCAGATAACCAAATTGTCCTCTCCCCGGACAGAAACAGTATTTTTTAAATGACTACTGCTGTTGGTCGCAGATGGCCTTTACAGCTTCACCAGACAATTGGCGAGCGCAGATAGCTCTCAGTCTTAAAATTTACACAACGAGCCTAAGGGCGTCCCAGTATGAGATTCGAACCTCGGCTTAGGGCGTTGCGGGGGGAAACGCTTGGTTGGCTGAACGGTCAAGCACTCACACACAAGACAGAAACTGATTCCAAGGTACGAACAATGCGCGCCACCATTCAAACCAAGCAAAGTCCTATGGATTAGATGCATGTTTTTTTTAATATAGTCTGAGAAACCATAGAACCACTGTGTATTATATTTTGAGTTCATTATTCACGTTCAATAGCGATTAATAGTAGACCTATGTCTACTTCTACTTACTACTACTTGTGTGTAAGTGTGTAATCAGAATTCTTAATTAAAACCAATTCACTAATTTACTCATGCATTTCTTATTCAACGTAGAAGACTCAAAACTAATGTTTAAAATAACTACTTGTAGGTAAACGGGGGTGTTCATAACACACTATTCGGTCATTCTTTTCTACACACGTGTCTTTTGACACGATTCGATTACCACTAGTGCTGAATTTTCTTCGAACCTTTGTAATTTTATTTGATTTCAACGTTTGAGAAGGTCTACCTATTGTGGTTTTCTTTGGTTTCAATGCTTCTGAAGTTGATCCCGTTTTGTTTATATGGAATGTTGTAGATATAACTCCAATATTATTTAATGCAGCAGTTTCTAAGGGTATATCTGTTAAAGTCGTGGGCATAGTTATGTTAAAAACATTATCCTTAATTGCCGCGGTTAAATAACTTTTTACTGAAGTTACATTATTATTATTTATTTTGCTGTGTACGTCGGTATTTAATTTAATGTGCGCAGCAGTTGTATAGTTGGAGGCAAATTCTTTTTGATTCTTAGTTAGTAGCTTCTGAAACATTGTTCTCGTCGGGTGTACTCGTATATTATTTTGATTTGTCTTAACTGTGAGTGGTTTAATTATCGGTGGTATTATTATATTTAATTATTAAAGAGTTCCTTGAAGTATCCACATTCGATTCTATCTCCTCGCATTCGGCACCCATTTCCTATCTCAACTACGTCATCTAGATTTTTTATCTTTCCTACATTTTTATTATAACCACATAAAACTCTATTGTTTACCAGCTTACAATTCAATTCATCAAAATCATAACCATGGCAAGGGGCTTTTGTTGCATTACTTGCATTTTCATGTTTTCTTAAAATATTTATATCTTCTTTGTCAGGTGGAGGCTCAATCTCATTTTCCAAATAGTTGATTTCTAATATTAATGGATCCAATAAATGTTTCTTCATTTTAGGCATGCCCAGAGATACCATCAAGTATCCCGCTAGTATTAAGCAGTGCTAAAATTAGATTGAATGTGTATTATATACTTTCTTCTGTATCATGCATATTAATACGTTAACATGCACAAATAATAACAATTGCTTAACCTAAGCATTTGTTTAACATTATTCAATTCAAATTTCAGCTGCTGCTATAGGACAATGCATTATGAGATAACTTACCGGAAATGTTATCAACATTTATTTTATTGATTTGTAAAATTGCTGAAGTAAATAGAATGTATTCATGTGAAAATTTGGTTTCTTTAGGTAGGCTGCACAAAAAAATCTAAGTAAAGATTTAAAAAACTTAAATATTAAAGACAGCCCGTTTTGTTTTGTATGCTAAAAGCATCAATAAATAAATATCCACTAACATTCACACCTTTGATAAGATATTTTCAATCTGTATTTACTTATTGGGATGATAGGCGGAGTACAGAGTAGGTTATTTGAGAGGTTATTTGACATTGGTCGATATTTTTAAGTTTGGCGTACTCTATTAAATGCACATGCCATTTACATGTACTGGAGCAACTCATTACCAACAAAATCTAATATTCATAGTCTCTTGCCAAATTGTATCTTCAAAATGTATAAGCACTAATCAGTGACATGCGTCGGTCTAAAAAAAGTAAGTGAAATTTGAATTATTATTCTGCAATAGTACAAAACATGTATTTCAACAAATATATTGAATTCTGTGATAATTCATTAATATATAAAAATGCCTATTACCTCGTTACTCTTTCTATTTAGCTAAATCAAAAAAGGATGAACAAATAAAGAACAAAAATAAGAAAAACACATGTTGGCACAAAAATTGTGGCCCTAAAGCATGTATAAAGAAAATATGCCGATACCTTTGTAGAAAAATAAAAAGATGCATAAACATGAAAGTGTTTGGAGTTCTTGATCCGAAACTTGAAGACTTTGAAGTAGCTGGGGTAAACCTAGGAAGCCTAAAAAACAAAATTTTTCCTAATAAAAGGCAATCACAATTAACTAGTATACCTGCCCAAAGAACTAAAAGTAAACAAGAGTACTCAAAAATGAAAAAAATGGAATTGAATGATTTCGATCTTATAGATGGATTAAATTCAGCAGACTTGATAAAAAGTTTTCTTTCACCATCAAAAGCTAAATTCTTAGATAAATTGTTTGAAGATTATAAAAAAGGTTATCTCTCTGTATCCCCATTTTCAGACAAATCAAAGACAAAAAATAAGAAAAAATTAAACAAAGAGAAACTTCATAAAATTATACAAGATTAGATATAAAAAAACGAAGGAAAAGCAAGTCGATGAAAATTATCAACATACTGAAAGAAATGGATTCCACCATACTCAAAGAGAAATTCTCCTTTACAAGTTCTAGGCGAAGGATCTTTACTCGCATGATTGATGACTATAGAAATATCAAATTATCTCTTTCCAAACTTCCCAGCTATTCTTCGATAAATCCACGGAAAATAAATAAAAGTCAAGTGAATCAAATGTTGCGAGATTATGAAATACAGAAAAAGAAAAGAAAATTACCATTTTCATTTCAAAGTAAATTGAGGCATTTGGAACCATTGATCGATGAGATTAAAAATGCAAGAATTTCACTATCCAGTGTTAGAAGGAAAGTTTTCAAATAAATTTTTAAATTCAACGAGTATGCTGTATTTTTAATGTTTCATAAAATAGTATGTACTAATCAAGTCTTAATTACTTTTAATAAAGAATCCTACATTATTTAAATTTTGATTATATATTTGACCATGCATTTGTATGCAAGTTATGATATAGTTCAATATCGTTACTGATGAAACCTACATTGTTAAGATACTTCCCTCTCCGTCTACACGTCTGTTTGATGATCTCATAATTATTCATGTTTTGCGATAATGTGTTTATAATTTATATATAAATAATCCTAAGATTATGTTCTGAGGTAATCGTTTTGTAAATTGATTGTAAATCCCTAATAGGTATAATTTGAGTGTTTCGTTTTGAAGGAAATATGTCTTATATAGTGGTTTATTTTATTCGATATTTCTGTTATAAGCTAGAGCTTGCAGGTAGGATTACTTCTGAATGTCTATAAATAAAAACGAGATCCTCACTAAGGATTATTCCTAGCCTTAAAAGCGACGCGTATGAGTATCTCATTCTCACCTCTTTATTCCACCAACTTGGTATTTTTTCATGAATATCGCCATCGATATGGTGTAATGACTTGTCTGCGAAGAGTGCAGATTAAGGGATATCCCACCACTTTTGTGGAGTATGACCTAAATCCTGTAGTGAAGTGTAACTGGGTATTATTGTGTCTGTCATAAACTAGACATACAATATACATACGTACTTAAACCTATTTGCGACAATTAATTCCACGCGTAGTAGCAGGTCGTCAGACCCTCGATCGTTTTTCAGCATGATGCACCATGGGCAGGTGAAGTTTACTTTAACTCCGAGCCTTAGAATTAGAGGATTTATTTATATTCTAAACTATTTATTGTTATTATCTTAATTTAGATTATTAACTAGAAGATAGACTATAAAATAATATTGCCTATATAAAGCCTTTGTTGAAATGCCTCATTGAAAACGATAAAATATCAAAACTTGACACTGACGTAAAATCCTAGTGTCCTCTTCAATTTTTCAATTGAAATTAAATTATCAAAAAAAAATGGGAACATGTAGGGCTCAAATTGATAGTTCCTAACCTTTCCTCAGTACGCATAGTGTGCTTGGAATATATTATATAATGGCAATATGCCGAAAGCAAAAATTTTACGATGTGTATTGGAAAGAATAAAAGTAAGTAATTATTGTTATTGCATTGTTAAAGACAATTACAGCGAACATCTTTATGAATGGTGTTAGTAAATAATAAGGGGCTGGAAGTGGATTTCACGGGGCCCGTCCACGGCTTCGAAGAAGGCTAAATCTATAAGTGACTTCATTTGTGTGATACCAGTAATATAAGACTTCAGTCATGATGCTACTTATTATAGCAGATATAATTTCTGAAACATTAAATATGTGTACGGCTCTGTAAAATACGAATCCATTTAATTCAGGATGTAAACTGAGGGACAGGATGAAGGAAAAGAACATACACTTGGGAAATAAATGTATTTCCTTATGCGAATTTCACATGGAATATACTTAAAATAATATTAAAATGAAATTCAGTGGCCTTTTAAGCAAATTGAAAAAACGTACAGAACAGGTTCACATATCCAAAAATCCGAGTATAATAACAATATTTAGAAATAAAAAAAAAATAAGTCAAATATCTCTGAAAGACTTGGATTTGATAGAAGGAAAGAATGTGAATGATCTACTAAAAAAATATCCTTTGACTCTATCAAAGTCCAAAGCTTTGGATAAATTAGTAAAAGATTATAAACAAGGAAGGTTGTCACTTTCTGGATCTACTACTTCCAAGTATAAAAAGAAAAAACTTAATGGAGAAAAACTAAATAAACTTATAGAAGACTACGAAGAAGCAAAGAAAACGAAGAGGAATAGCTTATCACTGAAAATTATTGATAAACTTAAAGGGCTGGATATAAATTCGCTTAAAAAGAAATTTTCTCTGACAAGCTCTAAAGGCAAAATGTATCAGGATATGGTAGAAGACTATGCCGACAAATATATATCTTTATCAAAACTCTCTAATAAATCTAAACTTGATCCAACAGCTTTTAGTAAAGAGAAATTAAATAAACTATTAAGAGATTACGATATTAAAAGGAAAAAAAAGCCCAGTTTCACCAAGAATCATTAAAATCAATATAGTGAAAAGAAACCTTCTATTATTACAATAGACAAACTGAAGAATTATTTTCGGGCTTATTTTACAAAAAGAAGCAAAGATCTATTTTCTTATAATACAACAATTCCTAGTTTTTCATAAATATTATCATAATTAGTTTAATTTTATGTAAATATATTGCAATGTATATTATTAAATAACAATATATAGGTACCTGACATTTTTAATATCAATTTTATTTCAGGTGTTGAATCTCTTCAATCGGAAAAGAAAAAGAGTAGAAGCAGTAATCACTTTGTGAAACGCCCTCAACCACCAAACTCACAAAAGGCTGGTAAATCTGGAGCTGCTCCTCAGGCAGTAAAACAAAATATCCTCATTTTCAAACATAATCCGGACCTAAAACAAAACGTTAAACCAGTAATCAGTAGTCCATTAACAAAACAGCGTAAATTACCTCAACATAACAACCACGTTTCAAAGTCAAATAGTCGAAACCCTAAGCATGCAAATACCCCAGAATCAAAAAAAACTAGTTTACTTGATATAAAACAAATACTTAGCAAAATTAAAGTAGCTCCTCCGGACAATAACATTAACAGAAATAGTCCTAAGTTAAAATTGAAGAATCGTGGCATTATAACAAAAGGAGTGTACCCCGTTGTACTTAGTGAAAAAAATAAGAAAACTTATGTTGACGCAGCAAAAGTATGGAAAACTCCACTGCCTCAAGAAAAAAATGCCACAAAGGAATTACCCGGTTCAAGTCTAACAACTAAATCAAAGAGACTGAACCCAGCAAGATCTTTAAAACTCAAAGTTAGAAAACAGTTATGGAATTGGTCAAAACACACCCTAAAAGGTAATGATCGCTGGAGTAAATTGTTTAAAGACAACGCAATTGATATAGACAAAGTCAATATAGATAAAGTTGATTTGAGTTTGATAAATATGGATGCCTTAGGCATTGAAAATAAATTGGTCAAAAGCACCGTGGAGTGGTTGTTAAAATAAAAAATAGTATATTATTTAATGTGTTTTCTTTTATCGTCACGTTCGTTCTTATAGTGTAAGCTGGAAGATACATCGTTTTAACAGCTTCAGTAAATTTTACACTTTACATACAATAAGCTCTGGACAACAGAATGTAAAGTTGCTTTTTAGACTTCATAAGATATATCTGCCACTGTTAAAACCATTATCTCATCTATATTTTCGTTCATAATTGTAATACTTTTTTGTATTTGGTCCAGACTAAAAGGTGTGTCCGGCAAATTAGGCGCTGGATACGGATATAAAATTTTTAAACCATTTACATTCATAACATTCATAAAAACCAGGTGATTTTTAGATTTTGATTCTTTTTTGATCATGAGATTTCTCTGATCACGGACAGATGTTAGTCGTCAAGCGCATGATATTAGCACTTGGTTTTCAAAAAAAATCGAACACGTCCAGAACCTTTATGAGCTCAATGATAACAATAAAGGGTTTATTTACCACATTTTCCCAACGTTTTACCAATGTCTTGAATTTAACTAAAGATAAAATTAAATCCGAAGACATTCACACAGAGCCATCTAGCTATAAATTAAGCAGTAAGGTTATGTTCAAATTGTAACATTAATTGTAACTTAACAATTTGAACATAATTTTTCGTAGGTGAAGACATAGTTTTTGTAGGTATATTATTTACTTATAATATGCACGGTTATTTAAAATTTTCAAAACTATACTGCTAATGAGTTTGCAACAATACAATACTTACTTATTATGTAAGGTAGCTATGTTTTTCTATGCATGACCATAATAATGAATATACTCGTAAATGACGGATAATAATTTTATTAGATTATGTATTTAAATGTTGCGTTGACGTTACAAGTTAACTCTATTAGATACCGTATATGTAAACTTAATTAAAATACTCCGAAGCGTTTGATTAGCTGTTGTGATAAGAGAAATGCTGAGCAACTATGTCAAATCGATAATGGTTAGTTGATTTCGCACTGTATTTTTTTACAGGCGTGTTTACGCGATTTGTTTGAAAGTTACTTTTAGTTTCAATTTTATTGGTAATATACCTTCTGAGTGGTTGTTCAATCTGAATATGTTGCATGCGTTTTTGTCAAATTATGTCATAACTATTGAAGAAACTGCAATAAGATTTTCAATAAAATTACAATCACTCTATTTCAATGCATAAACATCATATATTATGTTGTTGATGTAATTAATATTCAATATATTTACTTACATTTTATAATATGGGTCTTAACTGACTTCCCTGCCTGTCATAAATCTTGTCTACCGACGGATGATTTTCAGGTCACAAATCCGTCATGCAATATCCATGTGCACATGTTATGTTCCATTGTTTTAGTACATTTAGAGCTCAAAGTAATCAGAGGCTAAGTTCAGTAATGGATGTTACTACTAGGTGGTAGCCGATTCTAAATCGTCTGAGAATCTATTACAGTTCCAGATATAATCTCAGAAATATTAGTACAATGAACTTCTGTGTTTCAGGAGACCTAAATTACTGGGTAAACATAGCAGAATTAACTTCTGTCGTCTCGAGTAACGGGTGCAGGGCAGTGTTGAAGGAAAATTAAATTATTTTACTATTAACACTTTGTGATTTCATTCTACATTTGTTATAGGCGGATGCATGTTTCACTTGGTGACGTTAAATAAAATCCCACGGTGTTTGATACATATTTTCATATTTCCTTTCAGATATGTATAGCAATGCCAACTTTGATCGCATCAACAAACTGCGAGAAATCTTATCAGCAGGTGACTCCCGATCAGAAGCAGCGTCTAAATGTGCAGAATCCCAAGCAGCAGAAGAACGATGTGTCTGTAAAAAATCCTACGATAGATGCCACAGTAAAGCCTAGAAGCCGTTGCTGTCCCTACGACTTTGATAGTAGTATTTGTAGAATCGTCGACGATAGAGTGCTGTGTGGCTTCAATAGAAACGTTGGACGTCCTATTAGTAAAGATAATCATATACCTGTTGGTGAAGGTTGTCGATTGAAAGGTGGAAGATTGGAATGTGGCTATCTAAATGGACCGTTTACTAATCCTAGACGCCCTCCGATCAATTACAAGGCGGTGTCAGCAGAAGTATATGAGCAAAATTACATAGACGAGAAAATAGCGTGAATTCCGAAGTAAGAAAAAATAATGATGAAATTTTCGGTGCAGACTCAATCAGTTACACCACCTGTCTATGCTCGAGGAGTGACTAGGTGTATGGAGATACGAGAACGGATTGTATGTAGAGATATGTAGTGTTTTTCCAAGTATCGAGCGCCTGCTCATATAATTAAGGCTAAATCTCCTAAATGTTTAATCTGCTTTTGTCAAATGAGGTGTACTATGCAATGCATTTTACTGTTGCATATTAAAAATCATAACAATAGAGTGCAATGGATTGTATAAAAGAACAGTTTACTTTAACTAAAGCTTGTTAAAGAAATGATGTAGGTAAAGAACTGATAATATTTCTGACAATGATAGAGTCATGGTTTATTAGTCTTGAGCGATTCAAGAGTCTTAGTTCGGTTGTGGGTACTTATTACTTACTTGTTTGAAGACTTTTCAAGCAATTTAATATAATGTATTGTTTTTAATTAAATTAACGAAATAGAAAACGAAATCAAATGATGTTATCTACACTCATATAGATGTTCCAAAAATAGAACTAAGTAAAAGACTTAAAAAAGTGGGATCCATTAGGATGAAGGTATCAAAGAATATAATTTATTTATGTTTGAAATCCGTTCGCTCCCACATTTTTTTGTTATCTTCAATAAGCAGACATTTGACCGCCATCTCACCTGATGGTAAGTGATGATGCGGCCGAGGATGGATCATGCCTGCCTAGAACTAGCCTATTCACTCTTGCCTTGAAGACGGCCTGGATGTAATGATCGAGGAACACATAAGGAGGCAAAGAGTTCCTTTCCTTTGCGGTGCGCATTAAGAACCAGTCACCATAGCGGGCTGTGCGGATATGTGGAATGTCAAACACGTAAGGATGGAAAGGTCGCCTGCGTCTTGTATCCCGGTGGTGAAAAGGGGCTGGTGGAATTAATTCGTGTAATTTCATACATTAAGTTTATTTTTCATATCTTGTTAGGGTACAATAAGATTCAAGACTACTAATTCCGTGAGATTTAATAAGGTGTTTCCATAGGTACAAGGACTTCATCTATTCCAAGAAATAAATAAATAAACACTTTACTTATTGCTCACAGTTTAATAATAGTACAAAACACACACAAGGTAAACATATAATGGGCAAAGGCGGCTTTATCACTACGAGCAACCTTTGAATAAAGTACAAGTTAAAGAAGAGCAGTGGGCAAGTAAAGTAAGACACTAAATAATTTTATATGAACCATTATTTTGTACAACATAAATAAAATATGAACATATTAACTGAAAAATTAAATACATAAATGTAGACCATGATAATAATAACTATTTCCACGAAAATAAATAACTATTTATATTAATACAGACAATAAAGAAATTTTGAAATAAATAATACATGGCTCTTGTAATACAATACAAATAAAATACCTTACAGTTGATCTTCTCTCCATCATCTCTTCAACCTATCACAGTCCACTGCTGGACATAGGTCTCCCCCATTTTGCGCCAGATATCCCGGGCCTCCGCTTTTCTCATCCAGCTCCCACCACAGTTGATCTTATTTCTAATTAATTCTCAATCTGCAATTCTATTTGAATTGCAACAGATACTCGTTCATTTACTTTTGTTAAAATATGAGTAATAAACATTTTCAAAATATTTTTATTACATATATTTTTTTAACTGATGCAAAAAAATATCAATACAAAAATGTGTCCAAAAATCTACATCACTTTTTCACTTAGATAAACAATGAACTAACTTATCTAAGCTTTAAAACAATACGAGTACGCGATTCAAACAAGAAAATATTATGTATTTCTTTTGTAATTAAGTTGACATTACGGTATGTAAAGTACCTATAATATTTAAGAAAATAAAATATATACATATTAATTAATTTATAAATGCAACCGATATCAAGAGGGTGCATACTTAGAACATTAATTTATCTTAGGCATTGGCAGCTAGTTTACTATACATAATTATTACTTATTAAACAACGATGTATATCATCTGCTAACGTAGTCCATACTGGAATATATATTGGACCAATCGTCGTCGTCTTCATTATACATATTATAAATTTTCTTCATTGCTTTGGTTTCCTTATCATCTTTTGGGTACAGTTCATCTAACAGTCCGGTGATGAGTTCGGACATGCTGCTCTGTTTTGATTTCATGCCAAACAGGAAATCCAAGATGTCGTCAACCATGCCCCCACTGCAAGACGAAATAATGGCCAGAAGGACAACTGTAATAAATATTGTTCTAGATGCCATTTTTCTGGAATGAAAGGAAAATGAAACTAATTAAACTTTGCAAATAAATGAGATCTTAAGATAGTTTATCTTGAAGTCTGTTGATTAAAATTGTATACTATCCCATTTTCTTGTATTGAATAGGTAGTTAAAGAAAGATACGGTGGATAAAATAGCTAACCCACTTATGGATATTCGTCACGCTATTGATGATAAATAATAATAAATAAATATCCACTGACATTCACATAGCCCATGTAGCCCCAAGTTAAGCGTGAAACCTGTATTATGGGTACTTAACAACGGCTAACATACTTATACATTTTTACTTATAGAATACAAATTAACCGTTACGTTTTAACTATAAAGATTTTGTATACTGCAGCATTAAAAAGTCTTTTGAGAAAGTAAACAAGTAAAGGATCGGAATCTCGACATTAGAAATCGGTATGGTCAGCGCTTAAGCCCATACAGCCTTTTGGAAAAAAAAACATTAATTCATACCTAGCCATCATGTTGACAAATCTAAATTATTTTATGCCTACCAAACAGCTTTCTCTTTTAGGCATCCGGTTAATAACGACCAGTGATATATGAAGAATTAAATTATGGCTTTTTTATTTATGCAGCTCAGACCTTACCTGATAGTATATATTATTTAATCTGTGTCTGAGATAAATGTTCTTATTTTTGCAAATTTTTATTTTATTCACGCCAAACCTACGCTATTCCTAGGTATGGTTGCCGTTATGGCAGGTTGTCTTAGCCATTCGTCAGGATTTACAGTCATTATTATGACCAGCATTTATCATTTGGCAACTCAATCGACTAGTGACACTGCAGGACCCACGCGGGTCCAATGTGCATGAGTAGGTGACTAGGACCAAGCATCATAATGGACCTAGGACGAAGCACCAAGCAGTAGTTTACTACAGCGGTGCGCATATGTTTCACAGCAAAGTCATATCCCTACTTACGCACACTATTACAAATCTGTAACTGCACACTAACAAAAAATGGACAGCAATTTCCTAGGAAATGCGATGAGATGCTTGGTCCTAGAAAGGTGATAACGGATATCTTTGGAAGTAGCCTAGACCAATAACTAATAGAATGCCTCTGAAACCCTGAGGGACTAAAATAATACCTTTCAGACACGCATCTGATGATCTGTTTTCCATACCTTGACTAGTTGGCAGTTAAATTTAATTATTCGTCCAAAATATACGTTTCTCTGTTAAAATATAAATAAGTTTTTCTTAAGTCTTAAAAACAGCTGCTAGGACCGTGAGTAATCAATACTTATTTATTCAATGTTTTTGTGTATAAGTACTTTTACGGGATAATTCAATGACACGACTCTCATTGAGAAATCAGTGAGCGGGTGATGAATGAAACAATGGAACTATTCACTACTTTTTCTTCCCTAACTCTTTTTTATCAATGATATCGTACCTATTTATAATAATGTTTATCAGTGAATTATATTTTGAAACTAGTTTTTATAACGATAAATAAATTGTTCACCTCACCAAAACTCTATCAGTGAAACTTACCGAGTGGTACATTACTGAAATCACCAGCTTACATTTATTTAAAACGGCACGTATGTTGTAAACCACATAGGTATAGTAAATACATTATTATAATATTCTAAGATAGAGTATAATAGCCATACGACACATATATTAGTATAAAGTACCACTGGCTAGAATTTTATTCAAAAATTGTCCTTCACTCCACCTCCAAGAAGAGTGCGTATCCCAGGTCAGCAATGCATATCTATATTGCTGGATGAGTTATAAAAAAACATCTTGCCTCAGATTCGGCTGAAATGAATCTTTATCCTGTAAATCTACGATCGCATATATCTAGTAATAACGAAACCAGACACATCTATGTTAACGGATACATTTTACCAAGATGAGAGAGACTTACTAGAAGAAGTGTTCTAGGCTATTCTTCTTCGAGTCAACAGTTCAGATATCCTTTTCCCAAAACCTGGCCACAGCTATAGCGCTATCCGACGCTACTTTCAAGTCGCTGATGGACACAGGGGATATGAAAAAGGTGCTCCGTGGTTTGAGGTGAAACCCCGTAGTCGCAATGTACTTTTGACTGCTCAAGGAAGCACACTTTACCCCTTTTAGACTAATATAATTAGATATATCTCAATTGCAAAAACTAAGATATACCTAATCCTCAAAACTAATTAGACAAATTTAACTTAAATGAACATGAACTGTTAAACCATCTTGCCGTGAAGCTGTAAAAAATCTGTGTTAGAAAAAACTGTCAGACAATGGTCTGGGTGTTTTCTTGTATAATATGTATGTATTTACAAAAAAAATATATAAGTATATTTATCCGTTGTTTAGTACCCATAATACAGGCTTCACGCTTAACTTGGGACTACATGGCGCTGTGTGAATGTCAGTGGATATTTATTTATTTATTATTTATTTATTTACTAAGAATTTAATTTAGAACATTGTCATGCAAATAACAATAGTTTGAAATACAGCGTCATGAATTCAAAATTAATGATTTTATTAATATTTGTATTTTGAGTGCCGAGTATTCGTAGTTCACAGTAAATGCTCTTTTAGCTAGCTGCTAATAAGTATTGTTAACTGTAACCAGAATTGGTGCCTTACATGATAGGTCATAAGATTTACTGCACAAAATAAAATGGATCTCTTCGTCATTACTTAGAAATATGCATACATCGGTTGCTGTAATATTGATTCCCGAATTCTTTTAGAATACTGCGTAAGATAACAACATCGTTTTTTTTCAATTTTTCCATACAATCACTTCCAGTTTCACATACTTTGATACTTGAAAAATTAAAGAGTTCGATAGTATCCTTTAACTCAAAAAACATGTTATCACGTGACTCTCAATTAGTTTTAGTAATGGTCTTTAATAAGTAAATAAACAACAAGTTTCTGTATACAGTTTATTTTTTGTTTAAAGTGAAGACTAGAATGCCTGTGCATTAGAAGTAACACACTGATTGTGCTTGTCCGTCATGGGGCAAGGATATATCGTGAAGTACGAGTAACTCTACAAATTCATACGTACGTTTAAGTCCCTACGTATAATTTAATGATAACGGTATAGAATTCTTCCTATGCCGTTATCGTAATAATAAAAATGTCGATGTCGCCCGTTTTTTTATGTCACGAATCCTTATAAATTTTTATCCATTCACTTATACCAACATTTATATCAGTTAAAATACTTAAATATCCTGCCTATAGGTTCATCAAGCCTACCGTTTTATACATCAGTACAATGCTAGAGTTCTCCCATATAAGTAACTGTCTAACAAGTCCTTAAAATTGTAATTGGAAAATGTATTTTATGTACCCTTCTGAAATATTACAAGTAGTGACCATAGAAATACATCATGTGTGATGCTAATTCTAGCTGTCACAGTTAATGAGATAAAACGGGCTGTCTATAACCATAAAGTAAAAGGGTATCTTAGTAGGGGTCTCGTTTACCTTTTTGGTTTTCACAGTCTCAACACTAGAAATAGAAACAAAGTTGCTGTTCCAAATCTTCGGCTACACAAAGTGGGTAAATCTTTTGTTGGTAATTGTATAAAGTATTTTAATAAAGTACCACAACATATTGTCGATCTTCCTTACTTAAGTTTAAAGCTATAATTAAAAGTACCCTTTCGAAAAAAGGATATTACTGTGTTAACGACTATTTAGCCGATAACGTTATTTTGTCTTAATGTGCTCGCATTGTGTTCCAAGTAAAAATAATGTAATTAGGATGATAATATAGAATTATATAAATTAGACATATTACAGCTATGTAAAAACCAATAGTATTATATAAATTTTGACAGGAAATGAGAACATTGTAAACCCCATTTTTTTGAAAAGAGTAACTACACGAGTTTCTTGCCGGTATCTTCTCGGTAGATAACAACCTCCCGAACCGGTGGTAGATTCATTAAAAATAACTTCTTGACGATTCAAAAGTGTCATGTAATGATTTATTTGAATAAAACATTTTTGAGTTTGAGTTTGGTACGTTATCCTAAAACGACATCATACACATAAGGATATATAAATCTTTGGAAAACATTTTTAATACTACTACAAATTGTAGGATGCCTTTGCCATTTGTGGATACAGGCATACATGCCAATGTCCTATATCAATGAGGCGTTAAGTTTAATTAATTAAAGTACGAATAAAAGCAGTATCGTTTCTAGATTTCATAAACTTATCATGCAAATACATCATTATACCTACGCACCTTGTTAAGCTAAAAGTCTCGATTGATTGCAAAAACTTCCGACAAACAATAGACTCAAATTTCCATGTCTGCTATGATATAAGAGCGCCATTTTTTTATCTAGGACCGGTTCATTATTTATCATCATCATCATTAAACGTCCACTGCTGAACGAAGGCCTCCCCTAATGATTTCCACGCGGACCGATCCCTTGCAGTTGACATCCATCTGCTACCCACCACCTTAACTAGGTCATTAGTCCATCTGGTTGGGGTCGGCCTACGCTTCGTTACCGCGGACGCCACTCGGACCTTTCCGCCCCATCGGCCATCGGTTCTACGCACTATGTGCCCTGCCCACTGGGACCGGTTATCTAGATAAAATATATCATATTAGCCTACCTATAATTGTTTCTGACCTTAGGTAAATAGTTTTATAGATCTTAGTGTCAATGTTGGTGGTATACTATGCGGTAAAGATTTATTTGTGTAATGCATATGTGTTAAATATTTCGATTTGTAGTCAATGATATCCTGTATATATAAAGGTGGTATCCGTGGCTCAAAAACGAACCGCTGAAGAGAGTAGTGTGTACTCTTTTGTTTAGGTGAATGTGTTCGAAATTCGAAATATGTAATGTGCTGTCATTGCATTCGGAACACTTTTTTCGATTGTTTTGTGAGCATATCCCGAAACCATACTTTTTACATTATTGTTTGTAGTGAATATGATTAATGTTTAGTATCAAACCATTACTTATTATTTTAATGCTTATATACTCTATGCAAGACTATGCAGGTGATTAATTAAGTTAATTTTGTTCTTTAGACTTAATTTCGAACTTACAAACAACATTTTTCACGGCTCATAAATTGTTATCGACACATCTCAATAAAAGTTTGTGGTACTGCTTATTACGTTAAAGATCGTATTAATGCGTGTAATAACAAGTTTTATTAACATACCTATTTTTAAACCTTCACCTTTAAAAAATTCTAATCGGTAATAATCTTAAATAAGTGTAGCTATCATAAATATTAAGTGATCGAAAAAGGGGTTTTATTGGCCTCTTTTTGTTGTATTCACGTAATGACCCATAGAACATTTTTTCAACTAAATTGTCAATTTAGATATTTGATCTATATTCATTAATACTATTTTTATGTTCAAAATAAAACTTTTTAAATGGACACCAGTATCATAGACAGGTAAGACAGGCAAGATTTCTTACAAAATCACATCAAGTAAATTACCAAAGACGGATATACACACCCACGTTGGTTTATAACGTTAAAACTTGTTTTCAACTTCTCATATGGCTATATCAATTACGTATGCCATTTGAAAATTGATAATAAACCTAACAAACTATTTAATGAGTTTCTCTGCGATTTCACACAACAATAAACGTCCTAACTAATTTTATTGCTTATACCCGGGTTCGCCATATCTGATTATTTTGAAGTTTATGTGCTTAGCAAACCTACTCAAACGAATTAAATTTTATTCATAGAATTCATAAAAATAATGTAATTTTGGAGATACAAAAAAAAACCAACCTCAAAAAATTTTCAATATAAATCCCTTATTTATATTGAAAATTTTTTGAGGTTGGTCCATCATGATCCATTATTTAGACGGTAATATTATGTGTTAAGATTTAAAGCAGAGATCCTAACCAGCATTAGGTAATTTGGTAAAAAGATAGTAACAATTTGTCGAAAGAAAAAGTAAATCAGTGTGATTTATTTTATGTATACATGAGTATTTATAAATGCGCTCTACATAAACGCATATAATATATAGTGATTTCCTATTCTTTTTATTAACCATTATCTCAATATTTCATACCAATGTATAGGCAACATACAGTAGAATAATGACAATAATAAGTAACAAAAACGAATTAATATTGAATTGAATTAAGTTATTATGTAAATTTGACTAAATATTCAGAAACTTTAACTATTCGGAAATTAGTAACTGTTTATACCTGATTATTGGGTATCCTTATTACATGTCACTTAGTTCTGGCACTGTTTTTTTATTTTAAATAGCAGTTAAATTTCGCGCACGTGACGTCGGATCTGTTCCAAGTTAAGGTTAGACTGGGTGTGAGCGGGTTGGTCACACGACTTTCTTTATGAGAAGAGGCCAAAGCGAAAGGGATTTCTATTTCGATTAAGCATAAGGTATATATTGTAAAAATCATGTTTACTATGTAGCAGGGGTGGGTATCGTCGGAGGAAGATTACCTTTGTATTCACGTGATGTAATCAAAGCCTATATTTTTATAAATATATGAATGAGTTTTATAGTTTAGTTATATAAGTAGTACTAAGCAATTTTCTTTACACAAAAAAGTGTTTTTTTAACAATTATCCTATCTATATTCATTTCTTTTCCTTCGAAACACTATGCCGTTATAATAATAATTAAAACTAGGGCGTGCGGTATCGCCCGTTTTTTATATAAATTTTTATCCACTCACTTATACAAACATATTAAAACATTTATATCAGTTAAAATACGTGAATATCCTGCCTATATACATTAGATTCCAGTGCTTCTGAATAGGTTCATCAAGCCTACCGTTTTATACATCAGTACAATACTAGAGCTCTCCCATATAAGTATTTGTCTAACAAGTCCTTAAAATTGTTACAGGAGAATGTATTTTATGTACCCTTCTAAATATTACTATTAGTGACAACAAATGTGCGGAATTTCAAACAAAATGTTAAAGAAATACAAAACAAACTGATATAATGTTGTAGAAGCATTGATAGTGTGCGTGCACGGAATTAATTAATAATAAAAAATCTTTCCTCATCAAATTACGTTTCAAGATTCTACGAAAGCAGAGTTTCATTCATTAACCGACAGGTAAAATATTTCTACAGTCATTTCTAAACCAGTAGCGTTCAACAACATATAATTGGGGCAAGGAGTAGCTCAATGTCGATGCTAATTATTCCATAGACTAGACAACCATCTTTTTGTATCATCATAATTATCTAACGTCTAGTATGATCTCAATGTCTACATTTAATGCCACTGAGTATGAATACGCATCAAGTCAAATGTATTATGTTTTTAAAAATATATACGTTTGACGCCCCATTTGGTGTAACGGTTGAGACGTAGGCTCACGACCTACGGGTTACACAGCCGAACGTTGTGCCCTCTTGACCACCGGACGCACCGGTTAGAAAAACACAACATTTTGTACAACTCTATCGTTGGTTTCATCCGATATTAATAATCAATCACACAATCCAAAAAGCTTTATTTACATTTCGGATATTAACAACTAAGTACGTGCCCTAAATAAAAATAATACAGCAGGAAAGAAAAACAAGGATTGCGTAAAACTCAACTATTGTATAATCAAAGTATGTCTGTAGGCTGCATTTCTCTTCGGTCCGTGCGCTAGTTTTTGGTATTCTATGGACGTTTGAAAATTAAAAGTTTGCTTTCGTTGTCCGCGATCAACTTCATGATTATGCATGCCATGGGTTCGAGAGGCCGTGCAGGTTATACTAATGCTGGGCTTTTGTTTTTTTTGTATATATAATAATAGTTTTTAATACACCTATAACCTGGTGGCCTGAAGTAAAGTTTTATGTTTCTTGTTAATTTCATAAATAGGCTTAAGAGAAAACTATTCAATTGATGCTTAGTGATTCACAAAGATTATCATTACTTAGAATTGAAGTCCGGCACGATTCGACCGGGATTTTGCCTTCCCCTTGAATTTGCCGCGTGCAGACATGTTTGTAAGTTTAGATAGAAGAAGCAAAACGGATGAGAAAAATTAAATTAAAAGGGTAGCTATGGTTCGGGCCTTCGGTATGCTCCTTAACTCGACTTTTCGGTGATGCCGTGGTGTCACTCTGGTTAAGAATGGCCACCCAACACATTCCACTTAATAGATTGTTTCTGTGCAGAGGATAATTAGTAGTTCTTCATTACTTCAACTAAATCACGGATGACATAGATTTCCAAGTTATGATCGAGGCCCTTGAACTGTTATCGAAACAATAAGACTCTAGCGTGTCTTTGAGGCCGCATAATTATTCTTATTCATTAATTAGAGCTTCAACTTCGTCTTTATTAAGCCTGGCAAGTATCAGTATTCCACATTTTGCGTTAAACATTTGCTTGTGAAAATGACTCGTTTAGCGCAGGTACGGTTACAGATTTTTTATTAAAATTAAAAGTTTCAGTTATGTTATTTCCATTTAGTGTTCGTTGTTTAAAATCAGTGTTTTGTTTGTCTACAGATATGTGTTGTTTTCATCGCGATCCAGTGGTGCGAGGTGGCTCCAAAGCCGATATTCGAAAGCATAAACATCGAGCGCAAAGTCAATATTGGATTTAAACCATTCAAACTAAGACCAATATCATTTATCAAAGAGAAATGGGGACCTTTTGGTAGATTTGGAAAGAAGCACACAATAGAAAAGAGAGATATAGAAGAAATGAACACTATAGATACTAGACTTAATGATCTTAAGCCGCTTATTGTGGATCGGATGATTCCTGTGATTGAGAAATCTGAAGAGCCTGTAAAAGTGGGACCGTTTTTGCCATACCGTCCACCGACGCCTGCTGTCACTGAAGAAAAAGAGGCTCCACCAGCAAGTAAATTAAACACAGACATATCACCAGCTATTCCACCAAACCCATATTTCACTCCAGCGAAGAAACCAGAGTTGCAAGTATTAGGACGGTAGTTGAAACTGCACGATTGAAGGGCCTTTGATTGTTCCTGTTACTCCAGTTGTAGAAGCCAGTGTTCCTCCACCGCCTCCAGCTCCCGTTGAAGAACCACCTTCTCGGCTCGGAGCGTTTGCCCGGTTCTTTGGTGATATCATTGCTGATATCTTTAGTAGAATTATAGCAAGAGCGCGAACCACTTTCTTCCCTAACCAGCCAGCTGCTCAGTGAGAAATTCCTATTTTTTTATATTTTGTACAATCTAATCGTTCATGACAGTGAAAACTTATGTTAATCACTTGCTGTGTGTGAGGAATGAAATGTGTGTAAGGGTGAATGTGTTTGCGTAAAGATTGTTGTTTGGTTAATAATAATGCTTGTTTTTTTTACAATTATGTAATATTTACAATATTTTATTCATAGTTTTACATAAATAGTCGATTTACTTCAAACAAACGACTGGCAAATCAACGTCCAAATCCGCCCAGGCCGCCGAAGTTACCGCCGCGACCTTGGCCAAATCCATTTCCCCGACCCTGGCCAAAACCATTTCCCCGACCCTGGTCAAATCCACGACCCTGGCCGAATCCACCTCCACGGTTAAAACCTCCTTGGTCGAAGCCTCCTTGGTTAAAACCGAATCCTTGGTCGTAACCTCCTTGCCCAAAGCCTCGAGATCCGCTCCTACCGCCGCCGAAATTTCCAGACCCGCCAAAACCCCTGGATCTGCCTCCAAAGCCACCTTGACTCCCTCTGCCTCGTAGTTGGGCCCATGTTACCGAAAGTAACAAGACCACTAAGATGGAAATAAGCGCCAACTGAAAAATAATCCATATTGTAATTACTTAATGTTGTTTAGGGAAACAGAATCGGTTTTTACATTAAATAGATATCAAAATCAACCTATACATACGTATAAAATTTGTGTGCCTGTTTGTAATATTGAAAATATCAGTTTTTACTACATGCATATGACGTACACTAAAACAAAATTTTAATAAAGTTTGTATGTCTGTTTGTTCCGGGTAATCTCTGCCAAATCTCTGTCTTTTTGGCAGGCAGTTGATGCAATAAGGAAAAACAATGGCTCCTTTAATTTTAGAAAAAACTTTTTATTTTAGTTAATTAAACCAATGTTGTTCCTTGCGACGCGCAGCTCACGCCGTTGCGGGCTGCGCGCTATAACGTGTCTTAACGAAGTGATTTTGGGTAATGTTTTAAGAATATCTTATACCGGGGCACACAATGGCGGATCCAGGGGAAGGTCATGGGGGTCATGACACCCCCTGAGCTATTTTTAAGTACTATACTAACGTACATTAATAAAATACCTTATAAGTTCATAACTTGACTACTACTATGTGACCCCCTCCTGGCGCCTAAATTGGATCCGCCCTTGGGGCACAGCTCGTTAAACACATAATGAGGAATGCAGAAAACCTTTTTTAAACTGTATTATTTTACGTGCATATTGATTGATGTAAATAACAAAATTTCAATGGTTTTTTTTACTTTGTTACTCTTATTTTTTGTTTTAAATTTCATAATAAATTATTTTTATGAATTATGCGTTTTATCAACCCCGTTTATACAATTCTAGGATGGTTGTTATTTATACCCGCCAATCCAGCATTGGGCCAGCATGCTGGGTTACGGCCTAATGCCCCCATAGAAATGCTGTGCAGAAAGGCCTGTGCCCAGCGGTGGCCGTTATAGGCTGATGGTGATGATGACTTGAGGCTTCTACACTTGGAGTAAGTTGTCAATCAAATAAAAATAAATAAATATTATTGACATTCACACAGCGCCATCTAGTCCCAAACTAAGCATTAAGCTTGTAATATGGGTACTTAGTAACGGATAGATATATACTTATATACTTTTTTTTAAGTATACATATTGTACATAGAAACACATAAATGTTTGTACTGCCCTTGAACCCTTGGTGTAATAACGGAATGCCAAATTGCCAATGCCCGTTTTACCCGTCGTAGGGGTAGAGTCTCGTAAAATGGAACAATGTTAGCGCATGTCTGGAATGTACCTGGTACGAGTAAGTGTTGATTTTCGATTTTCAGTAAGTAGTATGGCAGTTGAGACTAAATAAAAAAGGAAAATATCCGTTTTAATAGTTTTATTTAGATATGATAAAGACATCTTGTGATCTGTAGGTAAGTGGCAAAGTGTAGAACACCAAACTCCAGAAATATCACAGTATCTATCTATCTATTTAACCAATCGCAGTCCTCTGCTCGACATAGGTCTCTCCCATTTTGCGCTAGATATCCCGGTGCTCCGCTTTGATCACAGTTTAAATTCTAGTAAATGATGCATGTATTGAAATTATAGTAATGCTGGGTAGTCTCGATTATACCATATTTTAATTTTAAAGTTTAATTTGCGACAACTACCAGTATTTATAGCTACATAACAATACATACAAGTACATATTGGAAGTTTATACAATAAATGTATATATGTAAGTTTATAAGTACATAGATAAAATTATTTATTTGATAAATACTTATTATATTTAATTCAAAACTTAGTAGAATGAAGCTACTTACTTTAGACATTGTGTTTCTGTTCGATGAAGACTTAGAATACTATTTCTTAGCAAGTTTATTGCTTTAAATATGTTCTTCGATTGATCTTCAACAGTCCGATGTGATTGGGGATAATGTGGAATTCCAGTTCAGTAAATTATTTTTGGCCACCGCGTCTCAAATATTGCCATCGAATAACAAATCATATTTTTCTATGTCCACTTATATTTACACATCGCCATATAGCTCCTGTTTTGGCGGATAGCTTGTAGGTATTATGGGTAATAAACAACGGATCTACATCAGTCTATAACGTTCCACTGCAGGAACAGACCTCTGCTGGGTTTTAATTATTATCATCCTGAGAAGTAACCAGAAATACTCGCTGTCAACGTGCATTCCAGCTTAGAAGGAATAAAAATAATATGGCATTGCTCTGTCTCTGTGTTAATAACAAGTAAACTTTATGGAGTCCCAGTTCATTTTGCATTGATTAGTTTATTAGGTACACTTTCAATTAACTATATCAGCTCTTTTGACAATTTGTATGCGTTCACCAATTTCTGACGCTGACTGAACTCTTTTACATAAATAAAGAGTCTATGCTGCTGTTTTATATGAGGTCCTCTGTTTACTTAATATTTTTGGACATATATACTTAGAAGTATTATTATCCATTTGTGGATTCATGAATTTTTTGGTGCCTTATTAGTCGTATTGTATGTATCATACGTCGGTACGTCGTAATTTATTTGTACGACAATACATTTTAAAATTCCTAATAGTTAGTTCTTCCTAAGTCTCTATTTACTGTCATTGAGTAAAACAGTTTGAGATCCATTGGCCATGCATACGTACAACGATTCTTATAAAGTAACATGTGCATTATTTATTATTATTTTGTAGGATTGTACAGGTCAGTCTGACATCGCGTCTATAAACAATTTTCTCGAGATCGTTTCAAGGTATTTGTAATTATAACATGAGGAAAAAACATTGTACAAAAATACACCTTTATTGACATATTATATCTATTGTAATAGCATTGTCCCGGTTTGACCCTCATTCAATTAAAAACTAATTTATGAATAAGCTCTTTTAGGAAAAGAAGGTTATAATCGCCCATTTTATATTTTAAAAGCTGAATCCCTAGACATTCACACGGAGCGGTAGACCTTATTAAACTAGAAGCTTGTACCATGGCTACTTAACAACGGATAAAAATTCTTGGGATATACTGACACACCTAGACTAATTAGGTCATGTTCATTTACAAAAATGTTTGTACTGCCCGGAAATGGAATCAGGGATCTTTGGTGTAAAAGGCGGATTCTCAACCATTACACCCCATTGGTTGTTAAGAAAGTAAATGCAGGTTCTTTATTAATAGGATTAAACATTTACATAGATTTTGCATTATAACACTTACTAAATCTTGGCTTACCGTAACTGATGGTTGTATGATACAAGATAAATTAAATCTAGTTTTTTCCATCTACCATATGAAAAATACCCCATCATACAGAAAATACTTTATAAAATATTGCTGTAACATAACATAGTCTTACAGTATATGAAGAAAATAAATGTAAATAGGGACCTTAAATAAAATAATGATTGTTAAGAAAATTCAAATTTATTTAATAACCATAATTCCCAGATATTCATAATTATTTATTAATATAGATTTCGTTTCACAAGTATAAATTTCATCCATAATTTAATATTTTTAATCTCAAAATGGAATAGCAGTACAGTAATACAGAGCCATGTCAAAAGTTACTTTTAGCGGTTACAGCCATAGATATAGAACTGGCGCCATAGATGAACAATAAACTAACTTTGTTTATCTATGATTAGCGCGGTAAATCCTAAATTTATGGTTACAACAACTGAAATAATCGAAGTAATTCTCACGTCTAATAATTTGAAATACCGCCGCTAGAGCCTCTGCCACCTTGACTACCACGTCCTCCGTACCCGCTAGAACCTCCACGGTGACTGTCAACTCCTCCCAAACTTCCACGACCTTGACCGCCCAAACCACTCAGCCCACCCTGGCCACCCTGGCTACCTCTAGACCCCGAGTAACCAGATCCTCCTTGGTTACCTAATCTAGATGAACCCCCTTGGTTGCCTAATCCAGACAGACCCCCTTGGTTGCCTAATCCAGACTGACTCCCTTGGTTGCCTAATCCAGACTGACTCCGTTGGTTACCTAATCCAGACAATCCTCCTTGGTTACGTTGGCTGTCAGCTAGCGTGGCAGCAATGAACACCACTGCCAGGAGAAAAAAGACCTGAAATATCAAAGGGGTATTTAATAAAGCTGTATTGAATATTACATCAAATTTTGACGACCCATGTTGTGTAATGGCTGCGGCTACAAGGTTGGATCCCGATCGATACTAATATCATACAAAAGTAATAACAGATAAATTGAATTCTTTTATTGTTTAAAAAAACGTTTTAATATTTAAAATGTAGTAAAATATAATTGATATTATTATGAATGAAAATACTTGGGGTATTTATAGCTAATAATAGTGTTTGTATCAATATGTATATTCGCTAGAAATAGACACTCATAAGATTGTTTGCTCGGGTATTTTTTATAGTAATAGAGGGGATTCTCTTTTACCTGCCACAACAGTAATACTTATAATATATTTATTGAAGTGAACTGTAAGACAGGCCGTGAAATTACTGGATACCGTGAGTTTAGTTCATTACGGTGAAACTTATAAACTACACTGTGGTCCCTTTATCAGAATTACTGGTGAATTGTAGGCTTTAGTTTTCATTTACCACTTGGTGGGGTGATGGCTTTTTTGATTAGTTCTTTTTAATAAAAAATACTTTCTTAACTTACCTTAGTTGAAGCCATCTTGATACTGTAAAGTTCTACTGACATGTTTTGCATCAAATAGGCTTTATATACCTCTCCAGGCGCATTAATGCATAATGTTACATAGTTAACTTGGAATATAATTGTTCTGATATTAATTACTCTATTTATAGGCCTCATTAAAATATCGTTTTTAATTCATTAACTCGACGGCTTACGAGTATATTGATTAATGGTCAGTGTTTGTTTGTTTGTATGTGACATAGGCCTTCCCGCAGCAGGAGGTCCTCTATGCTGTGCGGGTAGGCCTGGCTATTGCATACTTTTCATAGATTTCATAGATTTTCGTATAGGTGACCGAAAATCTATTTTTATCTCGAAAATCCTACTTATTCCGAACCGGTGGTAGAGTCATAAAAAAATATAATAATAAGAATTGATGATTCAAAAGTATCTGTAACAGATTTATTTGAATAAAGTTTTTTATTATTATAATAAGAGCGTCGGTGGCTCAATGGTGTGTACTGTCGCCCTCCTACCGGGAGGGCTGAGGTTCAAATCCCACCACGTACCAATGTGTTTTTGAATTTTCGAAATTATATGTACGTTATCCGGCGCTCTTACGGTGAAGGAAAACATCGTGAGGAAACCTGGGCATGCCTGCGAAGAGATTCAAAGATCGTGTGTGAAGTCGTCCAATCCGCACTGGACCCGCGTGGACGACTAAGGCCTATACACTCTTGACGGGCTCGTGTCCCTCGGTGGGGACGTTTAATGAGCTGATGATGATTATTATTATTACATGTTACATCATAATCTTTTAATATATATATAATGCAATCCTAGCTCCTTATTAATTAGTAAATATTTTCCAAATATGTCAAACTCAAACTTAAATATCTTAATTCTATAAATCTTTTACAGATATATTTGATATGTAATTAATATGTATATATATATTTATGACTCTATGTATCGGCTACAGTGACATCCTTATAAAATCAATACATAACTAGTTGTTGAATATTATTCTTATTAGAGAATGTTAATTGTAGGCTCTTACGTACTTGTGTTGTAAATATGCATTAATCAACGTCATTGTAACAGTGAAACAAGATTGTCAATTGGTTTCCTTAGTATTTTATTATTATAAAAATCTTCCATTGATTATTTATAGAAGCTATGCATAGGTAAGTAAATAAGTAACAAATGGAAGTGCTTAAGTACGTACTACATTGTTTATTTTTTATTGTAATCGAAACGAAATAAATAATGTCTAGAGAGCGTCGGTGGATCATTGGTGTGAACTGTTGCCTTCCGATCTGGAGGGTGCAGGTACAAATCCCACCGCGTACCAATGTCTTTTCGAATTTTCGAAATTAAATGTACGTTATTCGACGCTTTTACGGTGATGGAAAACAGTGAGGAAACCTGCGTACGCCTATGAAGAAATTCAAATGTTGTGCGTGAAGTTGGCTAATCCGCACTGGGCCCGCGTGGATGTAGGCCTATACACCCTATACGAGTAGACTCGTGTCATTCGGTGAGGTGTCATAATGAGCCGACGATGATGAATCGAAATCTTCATTCTATATAATTGTAATGTGTTACCAACTAAAAAAACATAATGTTAATTGGGTATAGTATACTATAGAATCTACATTTAACATCAGTCAATAACGTCCCACAACAGGGTTGTGTCGTATCTATACATCATTGCTACCTGCGGAATATGTTCTGGAGAATGATTTTGGTTGGACAGAAATTACATTCAAGGCATATTTTTTCTTCATCATCATCACCGAGGGACACGAGCCTACCCGTGAAGTAACGCCTTAGTAGTCGTCTACGCGGGCCCAGTGTGGCTTAGTCGACTTCGCGCACAATCTTTGAATCTCGCTGGCTAATGGCTTGCGCGGGTTTCCTGACAATGTTTTCCTTAACCGTAAGAGCGTCGGATAAACATGGCGGGATTTGAACCTGCACCCTCCAGATTAAAAGGCAACCACCCACACCAAGGAGCCAACGACTCTCTTTTTCTTTTTTATATAAATGTATAGAAAGATTTGTATGTATAGAAAGTTTAAAGAGGTTTTGAGTTCATTCATATCCCACAATTACCTAGAGATTGAATTTACAATTACCAACTCCATTAGACTTCTTAGGACCAAAAGAACAAACAAAAATGTTTCCATTTGGTTAATTTCTGAAACTCGATAACCGCTTGCTATCACAAGTTGACTGCTGCAGGAAGTATATGGTAATAGGGGTTTCATTTCAATCGAATATAGGTATAACCATTTATTCAAACTATTAGTTTTATTATTGGCACAACAGGCATAACATTACAAAATATTGTATTTTATTTTTATCCAATGTCTTTCTCGTTTTCATTTCAACAGTTTTATAAGTAGTTTACATAACTCATGTGAGAAACTCTCTTTTCTACCTATCGCAGTCCACTGCTGGACATAGGTCTCCCCTATTTCCTCCTATGTGAGAAACAGCTATTTAAAAATTAATGTGGTCTATAAACTTTTCAACTCTAAGTTAAGACGAATACTAATTACTTCATACAACACACTGAGCGAACAATAATGGTGAATTTAAAATTCAAAAAAAACAAAGGCATTGTCTGATTTGGTTTAGGTATATATTTTACTATTCAGTACATAGCACTTAAAGCCGAAATTCCCATAGTGGGAGTAAATATTGGAAAATACAGTCGTTAAGTTTAATCTAGAAAATACTAAATCATAAATCCAATTTATAAAATAATTTTAAAAAAATATGCAAAATATCGACGAGGCACTTAATAGCAAATGTCGAAGGGTCGTCCCACTTTTTTGTGTTACCACGTTTTTTTCTCTTTATTCTTAAGATATTTTATTAAGGTTCCCAAATTTATTTTTATCGTTGTTTTTGAAGTAGAAATTCACATTGTCCGTCATTGGGTATTGATACAAGGGCGTTTGATGTGCCGCGGACAATTCACCGTACGCGAAATATGGGAAAGTGTACAGTCCTTGGATGGAAGTTACTGGCATGTATGGCCTTAACGCGCCGCTGTTCAGAAAATACATCTTATCACTGTCAAGATTAGGTTCTTTTTTCACTGGTTTCAACCGACCACCATATGGGCCCAATACTGGATTCCAGGGATTAAAATATTCATCACTTTCGCTGACAATACAATTAAATCCGAATGTAACACACAAAGCGACGACCGTTTTCCACGTGTTCATATTTCAAATTTACTTTAAGATTTAAAATTAAGAAAATGGTGTGCAGTTTAAATAGCACACACAGCAATTTGTATTATCAGTGCAGGGAAATTAGCAATTATGACAGCGCAAGGTGTGTTATCTCTACCCTGGTTTTAAATGTTGCTAAAAGGTGTAATTTAGAAAAACCTCAAGTTGTACACGTAAAACTTAGGGAATGTTTATTTTCAAGTTATTGAAGTAACTTGAAAATAAGAAGAGTGAAGTTATTGAAGTGTATTATAAATACGATGTTCGTCGCTTGTTCAGCCCGATAGACATATGGATTGCAAAAGGTCGCTGGATAAGGATAAAGAATTCAGTGCAAGATTGGAAGACCGGTTCAGTAAGACGGGTGGAACTAATGGAGCGATGGATGAGACAAAATAACGGCTGAAGTCAGTTTGATTAAATGGCAAAAAGTTGGCTAAACACCTAGATTAACACATAGGCTACGTTTTACTGCGGCAAAATATCTAAGGCCGCAGTGACACGTTAAGAGACCATTAATAGCACAGCTAGTTTAGAAAATTTCTTAAAACAATATATATTCCATTTTTGTTTAGGATTTTCTAACCGGTTAGTTTACTAAGCAGAGTAGCGATCGAACACCAAAGGTCAGAGATGACGCTCTCACACATTTATTTTCAAGTTATTGATGTCCCCTCACATCATTATTGAAATATACACTTTTTCACGTTTTGAAGGTTTTTTTAATGTAGTTATTCGATTCTCGGGTTCTACTTGAAAGGTTAAAGGCCCACATTTTGTAAAGGTTGATACACCAAAGGAGTTTTGCTTCCTGTGCAACACAATAAATTGTGTTCGTGAGCATGTCTGTTTTTATTGATCTTGGTGTTTGTATAACCATATAATGTAAGTGTATAGATAGTAGTAGATATCTACATCTGATATGGTTCCTAGATAAGCCGTAATATCCTTGGTGTAATGAGTAAAAATAAAGCTGTTTGAAGGTCAAACAGTTATTCAACTGGATGTTTTTAGACAGCAGAAATAAGTTAACATAAAACATAATGACGTATAATTAAATATTAACATGGGTATATAAGTATTATTATTATTTTTCTCTTATTAAGAGATTCTTATTTGTGAATACAATTATTGCGCATGTATTTAATATTATCCGGTTAATATACTTTAAATACTATTTATATTATAATTAGTATTTTTTTTTCAAAAAATTGTGTAAAATTCCGTAGGTATATAATAAGTTTTCAATTGTTTTACGTTGGCTTGATTTATATTGAATTTCAATGCTTTTTTCTTATTGCCAGTAGGTATGCCTACAAAGGACCAATACCACATATGCAAGCAAGGTATTTCTATTGAAAATAAAATTTTGTTGTGTTACTTTTGGTCGCGTACGAGTATGTCGCAGAACCGATGGCCGTTGGAACAGACGAGTTCTGGAGTAGAGACCGCGTCTTGGTAAGCGTAGCGTAAGACGCTCTCCGTCCCGATGGACCGACGACTTGTAAGTCGCTGGTGGAGACTGGATGAGGAAAGCGGAGGACCGGGATATCTGGCGCAAAATAGGGAAGACCTATGTCCAGCAGTGAACCGCAAAATGTTGAAGAGAGAGAGAGAGAGTGCTACTTCCAGTAACTATTCTTAAAATGGTGATTCATTTAGCAAATAATACATCTTCCTTCGAACCATTTCTTGGGATTCATCCAGTCTGGCATATTCTTCATTCCCGGGAACTTTTCTAAGAACTTTTTTAGAAAGTCATCACCTTCTCCTACTTCTGAACCTTCCATAGTCGAGGATGTGGTTTCCGAGACAGTTCCTGACTCCGTTGTAGCTTCTTCATCGGTTGCCCGCCTAAAATAATTTTGGTATCATTATTAACCTATAACGTCCCATAGTTGGACACATGCATGACCATGGGAAATTTGGGCTGTAATCCACATACGTGGGCACGTGAGTAAGTTAAGGTGTGCGGTCATCTCGTGGGATTCGAACCCGGAACCGGTTCATGTAGGCATTTTAAGGCAACGGTAAGCATGCTAGCTAGACAAGAGAAATTGTTATTTTGTGATATAATTTTAAGAACATTATATCTATAATATTATGTTTTTTATAGCTGAAGTAGGAATATTATTGTTAATTATATTTGTAAAACAAATAGTTCATTAAAAAAAGTGTCCTTCTCAAATTGCAGCGCCCTTATACAGGGTTTCAAATATTTTGGTCCACCAAACAACTGTACCTACATTTTTAGAGCAATAAACAATTGAGTATTGAGTAAGGTAGTTTTGTTGATTATTTCGTGACAAACGATTGATGGTGATCCCAGTAACGGCTCATGTCTTACAGTGGCTTAAAGCGTAGAATCAATAAGACCTTGTACGTGCCATTTAATTATTTTTTTGACTTACTTGACTCTGGCTGACAATACGGCCTGGAGTAATCCGATGACCAGAAAGAAGGTAAATAATTTATCTGTAAACCAAAAAAATACTATTAATTACCAACATATGACTGAAAAGCTATTAAAATAAAGTAAAATAGATTTATTTCTTATTAAATTTATTCAAAAAAATTCATTACAATGAGTACACCTACACATAGAGCGAGGAATCGTTTGCAGATGGGGCAGAAAGTGTCTTAAGTTCTTAGGGCAACCCCTAATCAGAATTGGGGTATTGGTTTATTTCGAAGAATACCGGTAGGTTACTGTCAAAAATATTGGGGAAGAGTATGTTTGATAGTGAACTTGTAAGGCTAACTTTTTGTAGTTTCATAATAAGATTTTCTTTAAGCTGATCGTTCCAGATAATGCAATAAAACTTAGGGTTTTTACAGTATTTATACTTGAAGAGTGCTATAATGAGAATATTAAGGAAAATCATTAAACATTAACATAAACTAAAAGCCATTATAGCTGGATATTAGCGCAATATAAATGCAAACAATCAAGTACGAGCTGTGCTTCTTACCATCATTGCCATTGTAGTGTTTAACGAACAACGTTTTGTTTACAATGTGTTTTATATACAGCCATATCATTATCCCATACTTACCGATATGCTAATTAATTAACTTGATAAACAAATGACCCTCAATAGTGGCAATTTTCGCTCCGTCCGTGTTAAAAAGAGCGTATTGGCAATTTCAGCTTCATTAAAGTGATAGTACCCTAGTCCCACTAATAGGGACTATAAGGATAGTGTTATTTGGTTTAACTTTTTGTGTTAGGTTTGGGGATCCTTAGTGACACAAAAGAAAATTATATTTGTATTATTAGTGGTGTTAATGCAGCAAGCAAATGTTACTACTAGTATTTTCTTTAGTACCAGATTGGTATAGTTTGTGTTTTTTTTAACATTGAGAATTTTTTTACAGGCATGCGTGTTTTGTGCAGGATAGAGTAGACCTGTGGAATACAGTAGGTTGAAGTAAAACACATCTTATGTCATTAAAGGATCATACACAAAATATTTGTATTTTTTATTCAAGTTTTATACAATTACTGTAAGTAGGCAATCACTTTTTCACCAGGGCCCTGACCATCTTTTTACCCAAATGCTGAAGGCATTATATGTAAGGTAAATTATTGGGAAAAGAATTCAAAAGTAAGGTGAAGATATAAGAATACTAATGAACATTTTGAAAACTAGCAGAAAGCCCCTTGAACCAATTCTTGGGGTCCAACCAGTCGGGTTTATTCTTTAAACCGGGGATTAGTTCGATTAGTTTTTTGATAAAGTCTTCATCGCTGTTGCTACCCCCGTCATCCCCTCCGGCCTTAGTTGCGGTTTCTACTTCAGGTTTGGACTCAGTTGTTGGCTCTTCTTCAGTGTTTCTTCTGTAAGGTAATAAAAAACAAAATATTTATTGAAATAACTAACTAGATAAAAAGAAAACCAATGATGATGATGTAACGAGACAAATTGCTTTTTGGAGGTAACTAGAGCCTTGTTAGTTTTTCGGCAGGATGTCCCAAGTGCAGGATTGGGTTCATCCCTTTTGTCTTATTCCTCCGAGCTTTTATCCCAAGTACAAACAAATAAATGCTTATATTTTGTAATAAAAAAATTCAAGCATTATATTTTTATATTCATTAAATTTTTGCCCGTGGATTTCCTTACGTTAAGTTTGGCGCTACACAGTTCCGTTTCCTGATTTACAACACAGAAGGGAACTTGAAACATAATATTAATAAATATATTACCTATTATAATATTTTTCTGCCATTGGCATCTCCCCATAGCTTTGTCCCAGAGCTTTGTTTGTTTGATCCGCATGTCAATGGCAGACGGAGACGGAACAACGGATGATGCTTCTGCAGGGCAGAGGCTTACCCACACGGGACGTTTAAATTGTAAATTTTTGAAAGAACAAAAGTCTATAATAAGAAAATGTATGTGGTGTTCCGTGCTTTCCAGCTGTTACTTGACTAGAGAGCTATCACCAATATGTATGTTGCGGGTCAAAATGATTCTCAGGCCAGAGCTGAAAATCAGTGGTTTGCCGTCATTGAACCCAATGCTTAGGTCTGGCCTTTTGTACCTCCGTGACGTATAAATAAACAATACACCGGGTAAATTTTTATTTAATTATTTTGTATTGTGTCGTTAGTTTGAATAATATTTTTGTTTAATTGTTCAAACACATTTTTTTTTGTTTTATATGTGATGTGTGTTTTTTTGATGCAAATACATAAATTATCTATCTATCAATCAAGCTATGAGCCCGTCTCTTCATAGAATTCAATGCCTCCAATTGTAACTTAGCCAGATTATGTCATGGGTGAAGACATACAGATTTTTACTAGTCTTTTTACTCAAGATTTTGTATAAATTTGACATGATACCTGACACGCGCCGAGTGTATGGTTTCCATCACGCAGATGAGCAGGAGTATAGTAATAATTTTCACCTGTCAGTACAGAAATAAAATACATTATAACAAGTCCGATGGGCATTGGATTGGATAACTGCAGATTTTATATATGATGTTTGCTGAAATGTTTCGTATATCAAGTATTTAATATATAGATAAACGATAACCTATAAAATTAGATGCACAGTCTCTAAAAAAATAAAAATTTTTGGCTGTTACTTTTAGAGACTGTGTGTTATTTCCGATTCGCTTGGCACATACGTTGACACAAGTTATATTTATGATATAAAATTATTCATTAAAATTTTGACCTTCAGGCGTCATTCAAAGGGTATAAAATCAAAAGCACGAGCATGCTACGGCGTCACTATGACATGTGGCGAGCAACGTGATTATTAATGAAAATTTTGCCCAACTGACGCAATGGGCAGACTTTTGCCGCGGACACTTTGTGTAAGATTGTGCATCAAGTTATTTTATTGTTTCTCTAAGATTTAATATTATATTTTTAATACAACTTACCTTCATTGTCATTGTGACGTTAGGCATGTAAGGAAAAATTCATCGCCCTTTTTTATACATTGTGGTATCGTACCTTAGTAGCAACAATGTACTAATTTATGCGTTTGATAAAGTAATAACACTTTACAGCGTCAGTTTCCGTTTCTTTTATATTTAAAGGCGTTAACGGTGCCACTTTCAATGAAACATGATAATGATGATGTGTCGAGAATGCTTTTAGTTTTATTTCTTATCAAACCTTGCTTTCATTGAACTCAAAATAAAGCCATATTATTTATTTGTCTTTCCTCAAGTGACAGAATTCAATGTGTTAGTAACAGGCATTATTTCTATAAAAATTGTGTTATAAACAGATCACTGCACTGCCCAACGCCAGCGTAGATGTTGTTTTTTCATGTCATAAAAATGATTACTTAATTTTATAAACAACAAATCCTTTTATCACCTTATGAAATTATTCGTTATCAACATGCATTGATTAGCTTGAATCTAGTAATCGAAGATGATTGATGATTTGACACAGTCGATACGTGATCTTAACGTAAACTCAAATATGCACGAGTATTTAAAAACGTTTGTCAATTGTTTGTAGAGTATTTATTGCGTTGCTATACACAATGAAGTTGGCTGCTTAGTTTTCGATATTTGATTAGTTGTGATACTTGATACATGTGATATTTGAGAGCTCATCGGATAGAAATGAAGTTGACGCTTTTATTGTTAACGGTAATGGATTATTTCATTTATATTCTCAAATAGGTAAATTCATAAAGAAACAATTAAAAATGTATGCGGGATAAAGTGTCAGTAATTGATTTAATCAGTTGGCAACACCAGCTTGGTTAGTTTGTTAATATCTGGTTATATACCTAATTCAGGAATAAAAACCTGATGGAGCTTGGTAACCTAACCTATTTAATGATTCACCAGACATAGTTGTTTGGTTCTAAAAATGTTTGTTTTGGAAAATTTTTGGCTGATTTTTCATTATTGTATAATATTTGATTTTTTTTATAATTTCAACTACCGCTATCTAAAAAAGTCTAATAAGTATTCAATATTTTATATTCTCTAAAATTATTTACTATGTAGTTGAGTTAACTCGTGACGTAAACCTGTAGATATTATGTACTTGTAAGTATATGAATACAAAATATCTAGTCACTTTTTTTTTACAGATAATAATTCTACATACATTGTGTCAGTAGAAGCTGGCCCTCATTGGATAAAACGTTCCTGGGACGATGTTACTGATGTGTTTAGCGATTTCGGAACAAAAATGAAGAATTTTGGGAATAAATTCGAAAGGTGTTTTAGCAACGCTATGAGAGATACAAAGAATTGGTTCAAAAGTACATTTAGTGGTTGACTTAAAAATAGGTAGATTTGTATATTTTTTATAAAATTATAACTTCTAAATTATTTATTTTAATGAATTAAATGTATTACGAGTAAGCCTATTATTTTAACCACGTGCTTAGTAATACCTACTTAGTAAGTATAATAATATAATATTCGTTATCTATTTAAAATTATATCATCATATTTCATCCACTACGTGTCTTAAAGGCAAGTTAAGGAGCTGAATGTAGCATGATGTGTCATTGCCATTAACATCATCTCATGAATTGGGACTGCCATTATCATGATTTGTAAACGCGTGGGAGTTGTGTGAAGGCATCTGAGCCCTAAGTTGATGGTGCCTTGTTTAAAGATTGCCATTACCCTATTTTAACCAGCAGGTATTGCAATGACTTGTGGATATTTAAAAAAAACAGTTGCCATCAATTGATGGAAACTGATATATAATTATATGTGCTATGAACGCATTTTTTGGCTATAACATCCAGATAAATAAGACAAGTGTGATATTGATGGAACTTAAAATGTACCATTAATTTCGAAGGAGCAGAGAATGTGTTGGAAACCTTAAAAAAAGCGGAGGTAAAGGGGATTATTGAGAGGGGAATGGGTAGGGTTACTGGAGTAACCTTACTCATTCGACAAAACACCGCCACCGGTTGTCTATGATTACATGGTATCACTTCAACATTATCTACTAGGTGGTAGACTCCGTGCTGAGTCGTATAAGAAGGTACCACCGCAGTGCTAGCTATCGTCTCGTGAAATAGAAGTGTTTTGCACTTCTATATTTTGGGATGAGGCACTGTAGCTAGTAACATTACCGGGTGTAAGAGACATAACATCTGTTGTCTCGGGTGACGAGTGCAGTGCGGCATTGATGGAGTCATGGTCAGGCGTATCACTTCCCATGCGGTGAGCTCTGACCGTCCTCAACACTTTGTACCTAACATAATAAATATGATACCGTAACAGACCTTATATCTTGTAGGTAAAGCTTATGTTTGTAGTACATAATTTGGTAGACAAAGTCCATAGTCCGCAAAAGGAATGTGGTACAGTGCTAAGGACAAACATCAGTAATGGTGTGGCAGCATGATTCAGTTCACAGTATTATGTTATTATTGTTATTTTCAACAGCATTTGTCACCTCCGCCGGACGACGATTACCCAATTTGCGTTGTGCGGTATCCAAATTCCACAGTTACATGAGACACGCTTTTCTTCACCATAGTTATTTTTTGTTTCACTATGGAATAGCGGTAATTATGACAGTCAAAAAGAAAAAAAAATGACAAACGAAAAATTCAAACTTTCTACTTTTGCTGACTTTTGAAAAATTCAAACGTGCCTTGTCAGTACTAGCAATAGGCACTGATTTTTAGTTTGAGATTTTTTGAGAAAATAGTAATGAAATTATGCTAAGTCTTTGTGATTTTGCATTGCTTGTACCTATCCTCTTCTTATGCTGGACAGAAGTTTCCTTCAATTATTCGCTGTGTTCGTATTTAATTGTTTCGCACACTTTTTGTGTGTATTATCATGTGTTTACTTTTGTTGTCATAGTGTTGCCTAAATGTTGGCGAACCTTAAATAAATAAAATAAAATAAATTCTCATAAGCCTCCTAAATGAACTATTGCATGTGTTTGTTAACTTATGTTTCCTGTCACTCAATGCAAAGAAATATCATTAAGGCATACTCACTTTATGATTCTTGTAGTTATTTTGTGTTTTCAATTGCCTACTAAAAGTGCCCGTTCCTCCATCCTAAATTGAATGCAGCATTGTTTACACTGTAAACAGACTTTAAATGTGCTCAAATTGTTGGTCATCAAGCTCAAAGCCTCGATTAGTCCTGCTCACCGTGCTTGATGTGGCTACCGCATGGTGCGTAGCCAATCAATATACTAGTGTTGCAACGCGCTAACTTTAACTGATGTTTGTTTATGATTTGTAAATAAATTCTTTTATTTATTCTTCATTTTTCACAAACTAATGAACATCTGTAAATCCATCATTTAAAGAGCATTTTTTTACTTGGTTGCATTCGTTTTCTGTTGAGTAAAAAGTGTACCTGTAATGTAGAGTGATGTTAAGTATTTTACGAACCAACGTTTTAGTCTAAACGTAAACAAAACGAATTCAAATTTGATTTAATAAAGTTTATTAATTTTTGCTTCTTAGTAAAATGGCCTTGCCTTGCAAAAATCCCTGATTCAAAGATTTCATCAGCCTGTAACTTCCCAATGACACTGGCTTTCTCACTTTTTATAGCTATTGGGGAATCGGGCCGTAACTCACCACGTGGACATAATAGTTATTGGTTTTTAACGACACCCATCCTATGGATCTCGTTATAATATTGATCGGCTTCCCATCCTATTAATGACTATTACGCTAGTTGCTTGAAATGCGCGATTATCAACTGAGAGTGTTAGCTTAGTAGGATTAATTATTATTAAGGATATCTTTAAATAATTAGTTATTATTAACAGCTAGACCGTAGCACTCGCGTAGACAATGGATTCATGTATTGGGTGTTGTGAGTTTCCACCCGTTCTAAGTACAACCGCTTTGGAAATCTTTCAATTGCCTTCAATTTGGGTTCGTAATTATTATAAATAGGGGTAGAGTTTGTATTATTGCGCCGTAAAATTCTGGTACTATTGTAATATTGGGCACATCCCCGCGAGGATTACACTCAGTGTTTCTATTGTCCACGTCATTTAAATTGACACACGTGCGTGTCTCAAAGGTCCAGGATACCTATCCGTCCAGAAGGAATCAGGCCTTAGACGGGAGCACACAGTGATACAAATATTCGCAATAAGTTTCGACCCGACATCTTATTAAATACGCGCCATGGATTTCCGTTTAACAGTTTTCCTTTGTTTTGTGAGTAATTTATAATTTATTTTTAATAACGTTGTTTTCTTTTTTTAGGTTTATAAAACGTTATCTTGAATAATTTTATGTTGGTGATTTATTATTTCTAGTACCTATGTGTGCCTTTAAAAATAACTATTCGTTTTTTCAATACTTTTTTAAATATAGAGTTTTACAATCACTTTAAAATTCTAAAAATTGCAATATAAACTATAGGCTTTCAAAAAACGAAAGAAAATTATAATTTAAAGGATAACTTAAACTTTCCCAAAATATGTTCTCTATTAGCCTCGGATATAAGAAAGACAGCAACTACAGCTTTATGGAATAAAAAGTTTTTGCGCCGTGCTTTCCTTGATATATGAACTAGTTCTTATATGAATGATGGGAAACAGAGTTTAATTAGATGCCAAAGTTTAGCTATGGATACTTCTCCCCAAAACACTAGATTTTCTATTATCTTTCTGATCGTTTTAAAACGGTTATGAATAGAAGGGCTTGGCGCCTTTTGAAACTTTACTTGCTATATCGTTGATTTCACTTATTACTGATAATATTTAATGAGTAGATATAATATGAACGTTTCTCTGATCTTCTTTAACCATATAGTTCAAGTTTAATTTTTAAATATCTTAAACTAAACTTAACTAGTCAGTAGAGCGATCATAACCACTACATGGGTAGAGTGCGTAGATCATTACCAGTAACTATTTTGTCAGTAAGTTATCTTTCTTGCAATAAATAAAGTATTTAGAACTATGGCGTTGATTAAAAAAAATTTAGCAAAAAATATTGACAAATAGCACACTTTTTTCATTTGTTTTGTTTGATATTTTTTAATAAGTTATTGCATCGTCAGTTATATTGTATTTATTATTCTCGTCATTGTGTTGTTTACAAACTGTAATTGTCAAAATTGATTTAATTATTATTATGTCAGTGAATATTTTTTCTCTCTTCTTTCTTCTATTATCCTAAGCATTCAGCGTACCTATAGACTTTATTTACACGCACAGTGACATATTATGCTTGGGTGTCTTACAAATAATCAAATAGGTTTTCAACTGAACCCTTAATTTCCAATATAGCATTTCATTCCTTGTTCCGAAAGGCTGAGCTGATTTAGAGAGCCATGCAAACGAAGTTGCAGGCACAATAAGACAAATAATATAATATTCAAACTCAAACTAAAAATATCTTTGTTCAAATAAATCTTTTACAGATACGTTTTAATCGTTTGATAAGATCAATTTGAAATAAATCATCAGCAGCTCATTATAAAGTCCCTACCAAGCACTTTAAGGGTAAAGCCTTTAAGGGTAATAGACTTATACACCCTTGGTATATAAGTCTTTAATCGTCCACGTGGGCCCAGTGTGGATAAGCCGATTTCACGCATAACCTTTGTATTTCTCCTTCTTCCTTAGGTGTGCGCAGGTTTCCTCACGATGTTTTATTTCACTGTAAGTGCGTCGGATAAACGTACATATAATTTCGAAATTCGAAAAGACATTGGTACGCGGCCGGATTTGAACCTTTGGAGGATGCACCTCCAGATCGGAAAGAAACAGTTCACACTAATGAGCCCGACGCTCAATACGCTTGATATAAATATTAAATTAAAATCTTATCAAATTACCTCAAATTAAGTGTCAATTCTTCTGTGTATATTTAATATGAGCTTTCGCAGAACCGTGAACAATATATAGTTAGGAATCACTTATTGTAAATTAAGACAATTCAACTGATTTTATGGTCACGAGTACCTACTAAGAAACTCATATTAGCGCTGTATATATAAACCACATATAAGATGAAATATCAGTGTTGCCACCTTAGCCCTTTTGGGGCTAGAGCCTAGCACGTTTTATTATAGGTGAATATCTTTTTAACAGCTTTTTAGCCCAAAAATAGGCTCTTTTCATTATCTTGAAAATATAACCAACGTGTAAACTTTTCGCACTGCTTACAACTGCTCTCTCGATTTGTATCTCAGATATAGAGTCTGTATAGCTGTTACAATCGCTTCCTTAATGCTTAAGTCTGTTTATTTTAGAATCTCCATATAGCCCGATCTCTTTTTATCTTCTCCAACAGCTCCATTCTTAAAACTAAGGCAACACTGTGAGGTATATGTAGGTCTGGAGATCCGAAGAATATACGCGAATACATAGTGTTATAGATGAGTATACAATGTGTATGACACTGAAACAGTGTCACTGACAATGTAAGGGTAATTTGTCCAGTTCAGTTAAGATATTGCAGTTTAAATACTTATTGTCTGAAAATAAAGTTGATTTGGAACTTTAGACAGCGCTATCTAGTCCCAAACTAAGCATTTAGCCTGTAGTATAGACACTAAACAACGGATTAACATATTTTTTTGGTAACTACATACATATTATATGTACATAGAAAACACCAAGACCAACACAAACATATGTTCATGCCCACAAATGTTTGTACTGCCGGGGGATCGAACCACGAAACCTTGGTGTGAAAGCCGACGTCTCAACCATTACCTACACCAAATGGGTCGTCAAATTTTATTTTTTCGGGTCTCTAAATACATCAGAAGGCACGTTTAGCTGTTTATGCCGAATTCTATCTTAGGATGGCAATCCACCCAATGCTTAGTTTGGGGCTAGATGGCGCACTGTGAATGTCTGTGGATATTTTATCATATTATTATTTATAAGATATTCCGGCCAACCATCCAATGGCTGTGTCCATTGCGTTTGTTTCTTGTCTTGTGCGATCAACCGGACGTAAATTAAATGTTTCAATATTTATCAGATCGTGATGGCGGTAGCGATGGCTTACCCTTCCGAAGAGTTGCGGACCAAGCGTGACGTCATGGAATCCATGAAAAACGCATGGAACGAGGTGGTGAAGACCCTTAGTGATGCTGGAGATGCTGTGGTGCATGTCTTCAAGCCTACCGAGAAGAGTGTCATCGACAAAATGGCTGACGGGGTGAAGGATTTAACACAATAAACAGCTGTAAACTGTTCTGTCTTTACTTAAACGACATTTGCGTTCACTATTATTTTAAAACTGCGTCAATTTTTGACATTAATTTTAATCCTACTGTCAAAGTTATTTTAATAATTAAGTAGGAACGTGAAAAAAATACAAAGAATTGCAGTTTTCATGTTAGCGCAGTTTCCGAATAATAGAGAAGATATCTTTATTGTATCACTCTACTTTCCTGTATTATATGTATTAATGGTACCTGAATAATCATTTATGTAAATTGATGTCTGTTAGTTTTAATATTAGTTGAAAAAGAAATCAGGAACTTTAGAAGTATTATAATAAAATAACGACATAAATACTTATAGTATTGATATTTAACGTTATATAATTGTATTTATTCTTCATGTTAATCGTGTTTCTGTACTTTTATTCAGGCAAATCATCATTTCATTTAACGTATGTATTAATTACTAATTTCATTAGCACAAAAAAAATGGACCTAAGTAAATAAATTGAGATATATCAATTATCTTCGTGAGATTCTAATACTATTAGTTTTGAAATACAATACAAACACAGTGTAGATATGAACCCAAATCTAAGTTGTTTAATGAATAATTCATAAGGTATTTTTCACTACGTAGTATATTGTGTGTTCTCTTAGTTATTTCATAACTCTTGGCAATGTGGGCGATGTGTTGTCTATTACGCACACCTACCTAGCTACATTAAAATTCTTATTTGTATTGGACCCACTGAATGAGTAATAAATCTTAATTGAAAACTGTTTTGTGTACACCTAACCATACATTGAATGTTTGTAACTTTACTAAGGTAATAGATAATTTAATAAAATATAGCAAAGGTGTATTTAAACGATAGTATATTTTCAAATCACCTGTAACAACAGAACTTACGTTGACAGAACTAAAACTCTTTACATTAAGTAGTACTTTGTTAGAGTAAGTTATGTCAATACATTTAATGTTTTTAAACAAAAGATTAGCTCGATAACGATGGTTTAAATATTGCTTTGCCTCCTTTAAAGATTCAAATATCGAAGCAAGCTGACACTAACCATCTGATCAGGTGGAGAAGTCACTGAGCGACGCGGGTGGCGCCATCGTCCATGTATTCAAGCCAACAGAAAAAAGCATGCTCGACAAAATGGCGGATGGGATCAAGAGCATGGCGCAGTAACAGGACTTACAACAATTTCTTCTTTTCAAGGTTTCTTTAGTTTTGTACTATGATAACCATCGGCAGGATGTCTTAAAATAAATAAAGATAAAGTGATGACCACCCATTCGATTATACTAATCTTTCTTACAAGAAAGAAGTATCTTATTGAAACCTAAAATACATTATGCTCAATAAAACGTATAAGAACTCTCTTAAATTTCCAATAAAGAGGAATATTTATTTGCTTTCCACTTGCTTTCCAATTTTAATAACTAAGTTAGTGTTGAAGAAAATTCAGTACTAGACGTAATTTCTTTGTTCGCTGAATATGAAACAAGAGCTCATTAAATAATTGCCATCTACACAGCAACTTATAACTACAAAAGATTACACACAACACGCACGTTTAACTCAGTGTAATTTATGTTTAATTAATAACATATCCGTCTTTGTAATTGTGGTAAAATTCAACCTCTACCGAGTTAACCTTTGTGTTCTAGGTATTCATATTTACAATAAAAATGCATAACTTGAACAGGTTGTTAAAATATTTCGAAAGTTCTTGCGTTTTGCTGACATTGCGTCATAGTTTAAGTCAAATATCGTGTGTCGATTTTAGATGTAGGTTATCTTTATTGATTTGTATATGCTATTTTTAACATACAGGGGTAAAACTAGTTTAAATAAAAGCTAAATGTTAACATAAAATTGTGTTTTATTTCATTTGTTAATTCGTTATAAATAAAAATAAGTTCAATGTTGCATAACAAGTGATGGAATCTCATATAGTGTCGAGTGCATTGTGACTGATGTACCTAACTGATTGAGCGTTTAATTTAGTCATTGATTTTAGATCACCCAATCGAGAATCGATGGAATCGAGACAAAACGCTCTGAGTATCTATTACACATCACTATGATATGGGGCATTAGAGTCAATTTCAATTATGCCATCCTTATAGTGCACGTCTACCTCGTCATTGAATATCTCAATGAGTTTTTCCGTGCCAACATCCATCCTAGGAGCCGGACTCTCAGGGTAGTCTGGTCTCTTTTCGTAATCTTCCTCTTTATGCTTACGGCGGGAAGGTAAAATGAAGATACCAGCTGTGATTTCCTTCTGTTCCTTTTTATCGTCTTCAAGTGACAACTCGTACGCTCTATGTTGCAGATCAGATATGTTATAATGGTAATATTCAGACTTGTGACGCTCTCTGACGAACATGCAGTACGCTATCCAGATGATAACTACAGCTGCCTGCGAAAAAATGAAAGTCAAAGAATAGGTTGTGTGAAAAGTAGTAGGGTAGTAGTAGTAATCATGACTAGGAGTCCTCTCCGTTCGTTCTTTAAGCTGTTAAATCTTCAACGAATAGCGGAAAGTTCTTCCAAAAAGGACAGTATAAATCTACTTACCAAAATGAGGGCAATAATGAAGCCACCGATGTAGATGCTCATTTTATTTATTGAATTATTTGAACGTTTGGAAAGTGTGTCGATGCTGCGGCACAGCCGAACGGCCGCGTAGTGCGGTCGCTCAGCCGTTCAATTAATGTCGCTCCTTTACTTCGTGATGTCATCGAGTGATTTTAATTCTTCTTAATGGGACATGTATTGAAGATCAGTGCGCTTTTTGTTGTGGCGAATATCTTATTGGTGTCTTCAAACTGTAGATTAACTTGACATTGTTATGATAAGTCATTTACTGACACGAGTTATCTTATTTTGTTTAAATGGCTATAACGAATTTTGTTTACCTATAATGTTTGCGATTAAATTAAATTAATATTAAAAGCATTTGTCATGAAGTCAATTTTATGCGAGTAAAATGGCGCAATGTTCTAAGTTAGAGATATTTTCGAGTTCAGATTTACAAATCTTTGATAGATATAAGATTTGGTTGATAATGATACACAGACAAATAGGCACCTTGAAATATTTGATTTCTGTCTTCCATTACACTTGTTAGAATTTATTGTAACTTGAGAAAATCTTTGCTTTAGTTTACACTGCATTGAATAATACTTATGAAAATGTTATAATTAATAAGCCTTGAGGAGAAGAAAGTATAATCACATATAAGTCCAGAACCCTAAACGACGATAGCTGTAAAGGGGGGCTAGATTAAATGTTGATATATCTTTATCGAAAGCGTTATTCATAAATTTTCGAATTTTTATTGTTTTTCTAATAGGGTAGGATGAAGCAGTATGTCTTTTGCAGTGTACTTTTGCTAGGACTTAGATAACCTTTTAAAAATTTTCGGTGCCTTACCGGTTCAGCATCCCGTAGAACAAATATTATTTGTTCTTTATAATCTATGAATAAAACTTATAGAAGCATTTAAAATAAAACTTAGCTCGTTGGATTAGGAAAACGTGCGTCACAGATTATCGTACTAATGTAAAACTAGTGCACAGATAAGAATAGCTCAAATAATCGTGTCATATCAATAACGACGAATTGGTGTCTACCTTGACCTAACGGTCTTGAATGACCGCTCATGAGTCGGAAACACAATCATGATCTGGTTAGTCAGTGCTCATGCACCGAGCCCCCTTTGTCACCTTACACAGTTGTCTGCAACCATGTCTCGATACAACAGAATTATAAAAATGTTTTCTAAGAAAAACAAGCAATGGAAACTACAGATAGCAATTTGTCGTGGTTGAGCAATAATAAATATAGTTCGCACTAAGTGGGAGACAAGACATCAGTAGAGTAAACATCCTTTGAAGTACCCTTCTAAAAATTAGGATAGCTGTGAATTACTAGTACTTAAATAAATATGCCGGTAATCTAGATCTCACGGAAAGAAATTGGATTATTGATGTTACAAATATAACATCTTTTTTTATTTATTTAACAGGAATCAAACGAGTATGCAGCTCACCTGATGGTAATACACGCGCCCAAGAGATATTTCAAGCTGGTCACAGAATGAATCTCCCTTTTTAATAACGCCAGGTAAATATCAAATGGTCGACAAAATCGTACTGTGAGAAGACCTTCAATTCAACACTCCCCGGGATACAGGCGGTAGAGAATGTAGAGTGAGGTCACAGCATTATGCAAATCAATGGATCAAAACATTCAGAAACATCCATGTCTCTCGATTCGATAAACTCTTAATGGTTATGTATGCAGTCAAGAGGATGAAGTTGTCATCCTTTATAATAACTTTAACCAAACAGCTATAACGTATAATTTAAGGCATAGGCCTTCCGTCGTAGCTTGT
>PQWD01002394.1:0-10955 GCA_019425675.1 Leucinodes orbonalis
TGCATGGGTCGCATGGTCGGCCTGATCTCCCGATAGCAATCTTTGCTATGGCCTGTGCCCAGTATTTAAACGTTATAAGCTGATAATGATGACGACAGACAGGTGAGATTGGCTGGAGTCCATAAAGCTGTATGTTTCGACTCCTTACATCCCTTCATTATAATGACTATATATACTATACTATACTCTTTCTTTCTTTCTTCTTCTAATCTTCAGATTCCGGAGGCAAATAATCGTAAAACAGCTTTACTGCAGATTATTACAAAGAAAATAACAGATGAAAAACCGACAAAGTTAAATAAAATAAATAGTTTATTATTAAATACAACATATCCGTTTCACCTGCAAAATCGTAATGAATAAGTGATTACAAACGAACAGACTTTCGCAAATATCTTATTTTCACATTCAGCTTGCGAACGGTCGTGCATTTTTCCGCAGCACTTTTTTTGTATTTCCCTCGAGGATTGCATTTCGCTTGCATTATTTCGTATTGGTATTAAGCGCACAATATGCATAACTCCCACAAATATGCATTGTGGGAAGGCCTGTGCACTGCATTGGGTTGTCATAGGCTGATGAATACAACCTGTCATTCTTGAACCCTTCGAACGCCAGGAATCCAGACACAATATACAATGTATTATTTCTGACCCCTTTCGATGTCTCTAGCGTCCAAATATGACAAGGGCTCGATGGTGTGGCGACTAGCGGATTTGATAAGCGATCGTACACATCAAGCAAATATTACTGTAAATTCATGTCGAATGGGTGTTCAATTTTTTTTTAATTTGAACAAAATCCTCTCGCCTAAAAACTCCATGTCCTTTCAGAATACTGGCGTGGAACAACGTGAGAGTTGTCTCTCATCTTTACCTTATATGCTGAAAATCTTACCGATAGATTGGAAAATGCCTTATCACGTGAATATTTTTTTTACCTGTAACAAAGTAATACAGTTAATTAAAAAGTGTGGATAATTATATATATTGTATTTATGTCAGAAAAATTATATGTATTGTATTGACGACCCATTTGGTGTAATGGTTAGGACGTCGACTACTACACCAAGGGTTCCGGGTTCGATCCCGGGCAGTACAAACATTTGTGTGCATGAACATGTCTGTTTGTAATGGTCTGGGTGTATACTATGTATAATATATGTATTTATTTACAAAAAAAGTATATAAGTATGTTTATCCGTTGTTTAGTACCCATAATACAGGCTTCACGCTTAACTTGGAACTAGATGGATGTTAATGTCAGTGGATATTTATTTATTATATTATTATGATTTATTGAAATGTTATAAAAGTATCAAGCAAACGATCTCATTGAAAACAAATATTTGAATTTGTTTTCAATGAAATTCGTGAATATAATATTCAATAAGATTAAAGGCAAATCGTAGTCTGAATTTCGTAACCTCTCGGCATAGTTATCAGATAATATCTAACTAGTGATATTAATTCAATATGATATTTCTCTTAAGCAAAAACTCGAAATCAGATATCACTGAACAGGTGACCTGGATATTCAGTAAGGTATTATTGCCTATAACTTTCGCCACATAATCGAGAATGTTTTCTAACTAAGCTTTTGAGAGGTAATTTGGAACAGCAAATTCAAAATTACTAGTAAATACTGTTTTCATATTATACCAGTAATTCAGCTAAATACTGTTTACGTGTAACTCTCGTAGTTGACTATATACTAAATAATACTGACTTGGTATTTTGCGTTCGACGAACTCTTGTTTCAGACTTATTTAGTATTTTGTGAGCTGTATTTATGTTTGACATTGGTGAGGTCAGTTGTTTGGTTTTAATTAAAGGGCTCAACTACCTATTTAGCTAGATAACTAACTTTATTCATATACAAGTAATTACATTGCTTTCATTTATTTAACACTAGCGACCCGCTCCGACTTTGCACGGGTGCAATGCTGATACTAAATACACTACAGTCAAATTTATAGGCACGCTCCCGCTGCCTTACCTAGGCCGGCTGGTACTGTCGCAATCGCAAAATTATTCATTCGAAAAGGATACAGATCCTTATTTAATCAACAATTAAATACCTTAAAAGGATTAATGCTTTATTGGTAAATATCGCTCGAAAATTAGCCATTCTTTGCCGTCAAAAGTAAATGACAAAAAAAAGTAATGTGGGATTTCTCTTGAGATAAAAATATATCATCGCGGTGTTTGCAGAAAACTTTTCAAAGTGCATTTGTTAACGAGATTCAATACTTTTTAAATATATCCAAAGGGATAAAATAGTGAATGAGTTTGTATAAAACTTCGTATATTTAAGACCGATCGGGCTGAAGCTTTGCATGCCAAAGCTACTATAGCGTACGCCAACATAGGATTTTGATAAATTCCACACCTAAGGGAATAAATTAGGAGATAATTCTTCTAATTGCAAGCGAAGTCGCGAGCAAAAGCTAGTTTTTAGTAGTTCAATAAAACGGGAAGATATTTAAATTTAAACTGTCTTGTAATTAACTATAAAGAAACTAGGACTCAATGAGCTATAAAATCAGGATTTCTTATCTAGCTCGTGTAGTGAAGCACTACGTTTTAAGCATTGTGAGCTTACAATGTTTTAAGTTTTAGTACACAATGACAACTTAACGAGTTTTTTTGTTATAAAGTAACCAGGAGGGTACCGCCATCTCTTAAAATAGTATTACTATAATGTTGCGTCAGCATTTTTGTAACAGACAAGGCAAAGTGATATTGTTTAGTTTAGTTTCAATAAAATGTATTATTATTGCTCTTTCATATAGTTGATTAAGACTGCTTACGTTGTCTAGTGGATTGAGCAGTTAAGATCGCTTGATCTAGGGGTCGTAGGTTCGAAACGAGGAGATAACAATGAAAGTCACTTTGTGAATAAATATTCTTGTGTGAAATGAAAGGTGATTCCGTGAAGGCGCCTTAAGAGGTCTGTCCCGGGTTCAATATTAGGATGGTAGTCGTTCCTGCCAATCCGCATTGGGCCCGCGTGGTGGGTAATGACGAAATCTTCCCATGCTGGAGAGGGAATCTTTTCATACTGTGGGGAATCTTCCAATGCTGTGGGGAAATCTTTTCATGCTGTAGGGCAATCATTGCATGCTGTGGGGGAATCTTCCGATGCTATGAGGGAATCTTCCCATGCTGTAAAGGAATCTTCCCATGCAATGGGGAATCTTCCGAAGCTGTGGGGGAATCATCCCTTGCTGTGGGGAAATCTTCCGATGCTGTGGAAAAATCTTTTCATGCTCTGGGAAAACCTTTCTATGCTGTGGGGGTGTCTTCCCATGCTGTTGGGGAAACTTCTGATGTTGTGGGGGAATATTCCGGTGTTGTGAGAAATCTTCCCATGCTGTTGGGTAAGCATTGCATGCTGTGGGGAATATTCCGATGCTATGAGGGCGGCTCTGTACGCTGCAGTTAGATAATCATCGCTTAAATCCCTAGACTATTCGACCAGGCGTCCTTAAAAAAAAGAGCGTTCACAATTTCAAAGGGCAACGCATTTCTGGGACCTGAGGTCTTGCAAATGTTCATGGTTGGCGGTGTCACTTACTATCAGGTGAACCGTATGCTCGATTGCCTTCTGTTCAATAAAAAAAAAACTTCGTGGTATTGGTATCGTACAAATAATAATATCAGGATAACTTCCCGATTATCCTGATTTATAACAATATTACTTTTTGAGTTAAGACTGCTTATTCGCTAACTTCTATTATGACACACTATTTTGCTATCGATGGTTGTGTAGTTCCATCACCTTAGCTAATAATATTGTATTATTAAAATAAGCAAGCGAAACCTATTGATGGTAAAAGTTATAAGGATTCCTGACTATAAACTCAATAATAATTGAACTCGAATTTATCATTATTAAATTACAAAAACATTCCTGAATCCGAATTTCCGGAATATTCCAGAGTGTTTTCTCAAATGGTATTTGGCCAGTTATCCCTGTTTGTAATTGGATTATCAGCCTAAAATAATAATGGCAGTTTGTCTTCGATCTGCTAAGAAGTAAAAACAACTTGATAAGGATATCGAATGTCTTGTAAAGAGAAACGTGTTTTATATTGTCATGACTTACGGTATAATGCCATAAAACGTAGACCAAGAAAGGTTTTCGATGATTAATTGGAAAAGTTGAGTCGTCTAGGTAGGTACCACCGCATTGTTATGCACTTTTGTGTTTCGGAATGGGGGCACTATAGCTAGGGAAATTACTGGGTATAAGAGACCTAACATCTGTCGTCTCGAGTGTCGGGCGTAGTGCGGCATTGATGGAGGATAATAACTGTCTATCAGTTATTGGTCTCCTTCAATGCCGCTCTGTCATGTTAGGCGTATCACTTACCATCAGGTGAGCATCCTGGACCGTCCTGTACATTTAAACATAAAAACATGCAACGCTACTGAGCTCACCTTTACCATAATATCATTTTACTTTATTAATTTATTAAAAATAAATTTAATTAGTGACAAATCACTACTATGCATACAGCAATGTAGAACAATCTAAACTTTCTAGAAAACCGGTGTATGAATTTTAGTGACTGTGCAATGATTTATAGACAAAACCAAATGTACTATGCTAATACAGGCGAAATATGCTCTCGGTAATCTGTCTGCTTGATTTCTTACGGCTCCAATAGTATAAGAGGATTCCTCGATGATATTCGAATTTCAGAAAAAATTTCTGTTCTATATAAATAAAAAGCAAGACAACCTTGGCCGCATACCAAATGTGGAGCTATCTGAAACAATGAAGCCACTACCTAGATAATCACTTCCCAGTACACTTTAATGGCACACGGACACGGCTACAAATTTGTACCCGGGAAGCGTCGCTATATAATATTTACGCCAATGCAGGGGCTACGTCATTTGAATTTCAAATTTTGCGATTATACTTCAACCGTGGACAGAGGGTGGCCATTCGGTGGACAACGGTGTAAAGCCACACTTGGGGTCAATATATACTAAAGTTTGTATTATTATGCACTTATTTTATATTGTGTAGATTATTTAGGAGTGAAACAACATTGTGTTGAATAAGAGAGGTAACTGATGGACCAACATTAATTTTTCTATGCTTGCATTTCCGTCACCTACTTCCTTCTTATAGGTTAGTTACGTCCATTTTTAGTATTACATAGGTATCACTTAACATCACGTAAACCGTCTTGCCAATTGGCATTAACCATATAAGATAAATCTGCTTGCCTTGGCAAAAATGTAACGGGGAACATTCCAGAACTTGACTGTTTCGTAAGACAGTAGCGCCATTTACTTATTCTACAGTAGGTAAGTCCAAAGCTGACGTGAAGCCCCTCTCATTTATTTTCATCATTAAATTATAAAGGTCCACAGACAATCATGATACGAGAATTAAACAAGCAGCTACTCGAAAATATACTAAAGCAACTAAACAATAAGCATACATGTTTATTGTTTTATGTATGTGTATCCTCATAATCATCTCATAAAACCCCCCCACCGAGGGGCACGAGCCTGGTCGTAAAGGGTGTACAGGCCTTAGTCGTCCACACGGCCCAGTGCGGTTTGACAGACTACGCACAACCTTTGAATCACAGGCGTACGCAGGTTTCCCCACGATATTTTCCTTGATCGTACATATAATTTCGAAAATTCGAAAACACATTGGTACGAGGCGGGATTTGAACCTGCGCACATTCCCGATCGGAAGGCAATAGTCCATATCATTGTGCCACCGACGCTATAATGTTAATTTGTGTGTATAATTTATTAAATCTATACATGTATGTATAGATTGGAGTTTTGCATCCAAAAAATGCGGTCTCTTAGTAAAGTCGTTCACCATGGGCAGGATATACGAAGCGCAGGTGAGATTGGCTTGGTTACTGCAACTGTATCTCGCCCATCCCTTCGCCATTTTAGTATCTCAGTACTAACATACACTGTCGTGCGGAAACGCGGTATATGGGTCGGGCAATTTGTGGTTGTTTTCTTTGTAGAGGTTAACTAACCCTAGCTTAACTTCAGTCTAGGCTTTGGATCTAATTAAGATTTTGGGTTGCGCCTAAATTACAAGGCCGTACATGGGCGAAAATGGACCTTTTTTATGTTCTCTTTAGACAGAATTTACTGCTGTAATACCGGTTTTTACTATGAAGAGGTCAGCGTTACGTTTTGTTGTGTTAAACAACACTTTGGGTGGTGTTGTTGAATAAAAAACTATTTAAATTCTACTTAAGAATTCTTACATTGTATTCTTCGGGAAACACATATATATTCATAAGCTGTATATTTTCACAATGCTTATAATGAGGATTCAAAGCTCTTAGTTGATAGATCAGTATTTCTACGATTTATGGATGTCGCATCACTAAAGCTTGGTTAACCGATAAAAATAAGGATAGATGAGACGGTATCATGTCATACCTGCGAGCACTCTTTTTTCAAAGGCAGGCATTTGACCACCATCTCACCTGATGGTAACTGATGATACGGTCGAGGGTGGATCATGCCTGGCTAGAAATAACCTATTCACTCTTGCCTTGAAGACTGCCAGGTTGTTATCCCGGGGAATATACCAGAAAGCAATGTGTTCCTTTGCAGTGCGCATTAGAAACGAGGCACCAAAGCGGGTTGTGCGAATACGTGGAATATCTTAACTCTCTGACGTATGTCCCTAAAAAGCATCACTATGCCAGTAGATTCCCATTTTACTCTTAAAAATAATGTTAAATGGAACACGGGGATGTTGGCGGTACATTAGAAATACTGATTTTTAAATTGGTAACATTGCTTAAATCCACATTATCTTGATTTAAAATGTACGTCTTTCGATTACCCTTTAGGTTATCATCAAACAAATATAAATGTGAATATGTATTTGTTTGTTACGCTTTCATTCAAAAACTACTTAATTGATCATAATAAAACTTTGTACATATATTTTTGACTATATTCACATAGGCTATGAATTATCTCCGACGGAAATTTCGCGTGTGAAACCGCAGCGCTATACTTGTAGAGTTATGAAACCAAACGTACAACAAATAGAAAAAAATACCAAAATAAGCTTAAGGTGTCGGTGTCTTGTATTTAATATAAAATAAATTATTATTCTATTAATCAATTTAACATTACCTCGAACTGGTTCATAAAAACATTCAAGATTTATTTCTGTGTCGTTAAAACTTGATATTTTCAACGTAACTCATGTTCCTGTCGACTTACAGGGAGGTAATAAAAATAACTTTGGGCCCAAGAGTTATGAACAGCTGTCGGCGATCGCTGTTTCAGCCAGGTGAGGACAAGTGCTAGGTGGAGGGAAGGGGGGTTTAAAGGTCATGTTCTGTAGACTTCGATGGAAATATTACTAAAATTGTTTGGTCGAACACATGGACATATAATAAAATACGGATGGAGTTTGGCTAGCAGTAAAAATGAATCAAAATTCGGCCAGTTTTTAGTATGGAAATCCACAAATATTAAGTCATTGGCTCGCATCTGTCATCAGAGCCATGAAAAAATTCAAAAAATGTGGCTTGCGTAGTAAATGTGCAAAAACCGACAAAAGATAATTATTTGTCAAAATGACATAGGCATCAGCTGACATTTTGGGGCATAGATTTAAATATACTAGATAAGCAACTTGCGCATCAACACGTTCCCACCGCCACATATGATCACAATATATGCCCGGGTTGCATCAAATCAGTACTCAGTGAAACTCAACAGAGTCAAACCTAACGACGCGCGGTAAAAAAATACTCTAAAATGGTGTAACGTGTTGAAAAGAATTCAATTTTCAAGGTCACAAAACATAATAAAGCCATCCTTATTACTTTCAAACGTAGGTTTCTAATGTTTGTAATTAAATTAACGTAAAATCTGTAAAAACTAAAATTACGTTTCAAATATTGCGTTTAAGGTCATGTTACACTAAAAATCAAATCTGGTTTGCACACTATTGTGGAAAAAAATTGTAACAATAAATATATGAATATGTTTTCTATTCACGTATATTAACCTCAATGGTTTCACAAATTATAATATTATCATATATTGACTGCAATTTGAAAAATGCCATCAAATCTTATTGTCTATTATTTTTTGTTAGTGACCAATAGTCTGCATACCAATGTTTAGCCATGTACTTTAAAATTGTGGAATGTTTCATAAAAACTTCCACCCCCCGTTTTAGGGTAGTGCAGGTTAGAATAAGACAAAAGTAGCTGTTTAGCAGCAACGTATGTCAATTATTAAACATAAACAATACGAGTCCACAAAGTAAAACTTTGAAATCTTTTCTGGTTTCAAAGTTACGTCTTTGCAGTTATAGAAGTGGTTACACTTTTATCGCCAGGCGCGCATGGTTATTGCTACTCTATTTATTTATCTCAATGTTTTGGGGACATATTTTATGTATTGATAGCACTTCGTTAGTATTTTTTTATACGTTCATGGTCGAACACTGAATAAACATAAAATTTCAAAGCTTTTACCAACAAAAAAGTATTCCTGACACAATATAGAGGAAGGGAAGAGAGCATAAAAATGTCATGTTCTTCTATAATGGAAAATATTTGGTGAAACATTGAAGAAATAAATACATTAAAGCCTACCTTTATAGAACCTACCTTTGAAGCCTTTTAACCGTTTGGATTCCAGACACATAAGATTAATTCAGCTTGACTATCCTTGTTGAGTTATTAAACCAATAAATTAATAAACGATTGGACCAACTCTCTTGTCAAAGAAAGATTGTATCTTTTCACACTCTTCAACCTCTTGTAGTAGTGGTTTCTGGACACAGGTTTTTGTTAATGATACATAGTATCATGTAAATACAGACGATCAGGATGCTCCCCTGGTGGTAAGTGATACGTTTCACCATGACAGGGTGGCAGTGAAGGAGACCAACAACTGATAGACAGTTATTATTCTCCGCTAATGCCGCACTGCGCCCGGCACACGAGACAACAGATGTTAGGTCTCTTATACCCGGTACTTTTACTAGCTACAGTGCCCTAGTCCCGAAACAAAAAAGTGCATATCACTCCTATTTTACGGGATGATATTTGGCCCTCGATACTGAGTTGTCGAGGTAGGTAACGCCCTACCTAGATGACTCAGTATTAAGTCTACCACCTAGTACTACTATACGTTATATACCTTTTCTTTTTAAAATTTTCATATAACAGGCTATTTGTTGAAGAGATGTATGAGAGCTGCGAAAGTATCTACCCGATATTTATTTATGAAAAATGTCACTCAAAATGTACAAGTGCTACGCAGTATTCCTACAGACTGCGAAATTCGGCGAAATGGTTCTATTGTGCAATTTGACATGGGACGAATGTGGGTCAACAGAACATAACTTTTTGTTGAGCTGAATTCAATTTTATTACAAAGAATTATGGACTGAGTAATGTGATGAGCTGAATATAATAAAGAATATATTATATTATGTGTGACCATATGTAGAAATTCACAATAAATATTTTATAAATAAATAAATAAATATCCACTGACATTCACACAGCGCCATCTAGCCCCAAGTTAAGCGTGAAGCCTGTATTATGGGTACTAAACAACGGATGAACATACTTATATACATATTTTTTGTAAATACATACAATGATACATAGAAACACCCAGACCAATACAAACAGCATGTTTTTGCACTTAAATGTTGTACTGCCCGGGGATCGAACCCGGAACATTTGGTGTTGAACAAATGAGTCGTCCAATAAGTTGGAAATACGTAAGGGAAATAATTTGAAAATACATTGGTACGTGGCGGAATATGACCGTGCACCCGCAAGATCGGAAGGCCAACCGACACCAATGAGCCACCGATGCTTTCATATACAAACAAAATATAAAGCTTCATTATTGTTACATTTTTCAGGTGGTGATTAATTAAAATTACGCAGTACGGTACCTGACTCAAATAGCCCATTAAAAGGGCGGGGTAGGGTTATTCACACGGGCCTTCTATAGAGAAATAATTTTCCCCGCTACAAAAGTTTCAGGCCACGCTTTAAGCGATGCAAAGCGCTTTATAAATAGAACGGTCGCAGTGCAGCTTTAAATACTTTAGGTGTTTTATCAAGAACAGCTGAGAAAAAAGTTGCTTCATACAACAGCTGTGTTTGTATATAATAGTTTTGTAGCTGTCCGTTGTAGACATGTTGAGGCACAATATCGTCTAGGTATATATACCACCGCGCCAGCTATTGTGCCCTGAAATAGGAGTGCAACAGGGATGTTTCGGATGAGGGCACTGTAGCTTGTAAAATTTCCGGTTATAAACCTTACATCTGTCATCTCGAGTGACGGGACAGAGCAGAGTTGACGGAAAAAAATGACTACGCGCTGTTAATAGTTTCCTTCAACACTACTTTTGTCTTGGTCAGCCTTATCACTTACCACTAGGTGAGCGCACTGTACGGTTCCGTTCATTTATGTCATAAAAAAATTTGTAAACTAAACAATGTGTTCGAATATACACACACACACGCACACGCGCGCACGCAACAACCACAACACATGCGCAAACACACCACTATACAACCTATAGCTTAAGACTATCTACTGTATTTAATTTAAAACAAAATGTTGAACGTTAATTGCGCCAACACTGTTTATCAAAACTTTAATATTTTATAAACAAAATGTTATATGCGCTGTGTGCTCGGATAGGTATGATACTTAGTTGGTGCTTTCTTGAAGGGATACTCACACGGACACACTGCGCATACTTACACCTCAATGATGTACCGCACTAAGGCCAGAGCGAGACAACTCGACCAAGTATACTATTACTTAAAGGAGCTGTCTCACACCAAGTTTGTAAACCTTATTTAGTAATAAACGATATTTATTTATTTATTATATAGACTATCTTCATAGCTGAACGCTATTACTGTGTCAATT
>PQWD01002394.1:11878-61798 GCA_019425675.1 Leucinodes orbonalis
CAGATATATAGACCGAGTATCATATTAATATGGTTCTCCTTCTTATCAAGTCAATATAGATTCAAAAGTTAAAATGATAATGCGACCTTATTGGGATTTTTGATCGCCTTTTATTTGGCATTCCGAGGTCTTGCACTGCACGACATGGAAAGTTGGGGCAAGACTGTAGGTGTTGTCTGATGGGCACCTCGTAGGTCGTTGTACATGGTTTTAATTTGTGTTTTAATGTACAGGACGTGTGGACGCTCACCTGATACGCCAGACCATGACAGAGCGGTATTAAAGGAGACTAACAACTGATAGACAGTTATTACCCTCCATCAATGCCGCACTTCGCCCGTCACCCGAGGCAACAGATGTTAGGTCTCTTATACCCGGTAATTTCAATAGCTACAGTCCCTCATCCGAACCAAAAGTGCATAACACTCCTGTTACGGGACGACATCTGGCACTCGGTGGTACCTACCTAGACGACTCGTATCGAGTCTACCACCTAGTAATGTAGTCGTTAACATCAACGAATGCGCATTGGGCTCGCGTGGTACGGTTTCATCTCCATATAGCCTCTGTGCAGGAAGACATGCACCCTGGGACCTAAGAAACTGATGATATAACCATAACAGAAAATAGAGAGCTTTCTCTTTCGCTAACTACTTCACTCCTCTACTTGGTAATGTAATTGCTATTTAAACTACACTATACAGACATTAGTGTTCAAATCGACTCATTTCAGTGCTCAATTTACGAAGGCATTAAGGAAAATGGAGAAAATTCGGACGCTAAAACCCTAAAAGTTCCATACTTTATGACTGTTTGTACTTTTGCCTAAGGTCTGTGTACAACTCTCTTTTGTGGTCCTTAAAAGTTATTATCTAACATGAAAAATGCATTAGAGGAATCCATTAGATATGTTAAACCAGTTATAAAAGGTTCTTTATTTTTTATTTATTTCATTGGTAGTCAAACGAGCAGGCGATTTAGGTGATTTTTTTTTGTTAACATGTATACAGAACGGTCAAGATACTCACCTGATGGTTAGTGATACGCCTGACCATGACAGAACGGCATTGATGGAGATCAACAACTGATAGGCAGTGCTTATTTTTCATTAACTTACTGTTCACTTTATTATTTGAAAATATACTTCCTGCTTTACCCTGCTCAAAATATCTGTGAATTTCAATTTCACTTATATTATATCCCCTATTATAATTCTGAAATATTTCTATCTATTTAATACCTTATACATATATGACAAGAACTAATTCCGGACCATATTCCCTCTCGATACAACCGGACCCTCCCCGCGTTTTGCTCAATAGAGAACAGCATTCAGACAAATACCGCCATCAATTTCTAACGCATAGCCCCCATGAGAAATATACACAGTCCGTCCTTTTCGCACCTAAGGAATCCCCATATCACGCCCATGCTTGGAAATGACATAACCCAAAAAAAATCATTTCTGATTTTAAATTTTGGTATAGCATGTATTCTGCTAACAGCTACTGTTTGTGCTAGAACTATTATTACAGGCCCCAAATAATGTTCATTGTGTGTTTTGGGATGAGGACACTGTTTCAAGTGAAATTACCGGGTATAAGAGATCGAACATCTGTTGTCTCGGGTGTCGGGCGCAGTACGGCGTTGATGGGGGATTAATAACTGTAGTTTCTCTCAGTTGTTGGTCTCCATCAAAGCCGCTCTGTCATGGTCAGGCATATCACTTACCATCAGGTGAGCGTCTTAACCGTCCTGTACACTTGGTAACATAAAAAACATGCATTGAGGGCCTTAAAACGTAGCCATTTGCAAGGGTCGCTCTGCAGGTTAGTACATCGAATTAGCTTTGTTTTTATTTGAATCGACTTTAATACGCTCACGCAAGTTTGCTTTGGCCTCCAAAATATGTATTCCTTTTTATATGACGTAAACACATTCCTCCATCGGCCACGTCATCGCATAATACCTGGCAAAACATAAAATCCATTATAAATTCATAATTATCATCAGCCTGTAATGACGCACTGCAGAGCATAGGCCTTTCTGCACCCATAATAAAGAAATAGAAATGACAATTAAAAAAATACAATTTATGACTTATGCAATTTTATGAGCCATGATGTACAAAACACAGTAGAGGCGAGCCTGTCGCCTGATATACCTTCTGGTTTTCCTGATAGCAATGTATTTCGGTTATAACCGGTATTTTCCGGTATTTATGTGATTTAGTGCCGAGTGTTTATTTTATCTCGGCGAATCTCTTTTTTGCACAAACCATTTCATGTAAGTTATCACGGTGTTTCGACAAGGAAAAGTTTGGTGGGAAATTTCGGGTTTCACGACCGGGGCCCCTTATATTTTTCATCGTATATCCTTTTTTGGTCGACTGTCTGTGTGTAGGGAAGCCAATTTACTACTTTAACTGGCTGTGAAAGGCCACTTCTAGACTTAAGGTTTCCTGAGCAATAGAGAAGGCTTTTTGCTCTTAACTTCATGCTAGACAGATTGTAGTAGATACATAGCCGCTAAACAAATAAGTTAACTTAGTATTATATCAAAGACATAAAATTATTCAGTAATTGTGCGTCTTGTTAGTTAATTGTTTAAAAGATAAACATCTAGGAGTAATAAATGCCTATAAACGATCAAGATCCATAATGCTGGGGCCACACTAACGGGAAATGTCATTAATTATCGCGATATTGGTTAAATTTAACGTGATAATTTGTCAGTTTATTGCGATAATAGGCGTTAGCCGTTAGTGTAACCCCAGCATAAGAGTCTGCTGACCAATATTGGGTGAATATTTCGCCCTTTAACTGCATTTTAAGGCATCCGCGGCATAATTAACGATGTTGGCAATCGTATTCAAACGAGATGTCAGATTAGATTAAAATGTCGTGAGGTAACGTGACAATTTTATTCTTTACATCGCCTCATCACCCTATGACATTTTTCATCATCATCAGCTCATTATATGTCCCCACCGAGGGGGCACGAGCCTACTCGTAAAGTGTATATGCCTTAGTCATCCACGCGGGCCCAGTGCGGAAAGGCCGACTTCACGCGCAACCTTTGAATCTCTTCACAGGCATGCGTAGGTTTCCTCACGTTGTTTTCCTTCGCCGTAAGAGCATCGGATAACGTACATATATAACCTATTGCAAGTCCACAGCTGGACATAGATCTCCCCCATTTGTCTCATCCAGCCTCCACCAGTGACGTTTCACAAGTCGTTGGTCCATCGAGCCGGAGGGCGTCCTACGCTACGCTTGCCGAGACATATAATTTCAAAAATTCTAAAAGATTTGTGCACACGTTAAAATTTTGACAAATATATACGATTTGATTTAGAGCCTGGCCCAGTATAAACTGGATTGATAAGTATACATGACGATTTTAACAAGTACATCATTAAGTTATTGTTGAATTATTAATTAATGTTTGCACATTTATGTAATAATACCGACTTTTCTCCACTATCACAATATCACTGATATATCCTGCCAACAATCATGCCATATCCACCATAGATGTTACAGATATCAGTGATTTCGGAACAACAAGTATAGGATGCGGTCCGTGCCACGTTAGGAATTCAATATGGGCTGAGAAACGTTACGATTCAGGTATCAATTTTGCGCTAAGATGCTGGCTCCTTGCCAAACACAACCCCAACTCGGTAACGGATAAATCACTTTTCGTGGAATACTCCAGAATTACACGTTCCGTCGTCGAGTGATATATTCTCGCATAGTTACTAAGAGAACGGGTTTAAGGAGCGCTTTGCTATTGAATTAACACTAAGTGTAAGACTCGATGCGTAGTCGTCTAGGTAGGTACCGTCGCAGTACCAGATATCGTCCCGTGAAACAAGAGTGTTTTGTTTTGTTTTGCACGTCTGTGTTTCTGGATGAGGGCACTGTAGCTAGTAAACTTAAGAGGTAGGTAGGAAGGTAAGTGACCTAACATCTGTCGTCTCGGGTGACGGACGCAGGGTAGTCTTGATAGAAAATAAAGATTACCTACTGTTATACATTTCATTTAACACTGCTTCTGTCATGGTCAGGCGTATCACTTACCTCCAGGTGAGCGAGCTGACCATCCCGTTGACTTATGACATGAAAACCTGCTCTCGTGGTTTTACACAGCGTTGCGTACAGCGTATTTTTGATCAGCGTTGATTTGGATCATTGTGTGATCTGGGGGTCGTGGGTTCGAATCCCGTAGAAGACCACTTACTGGAAGTCAATTTGTGCGATTTATTCCAGTTTGGTTAGGATATTGCAAGATGAAACCGTACTTCTGAGGGCATGTAAAGACACTGGATACAATTTTAGGAGAGTAGTCGTTAACCCCCAATCCGCATTAAACACGTGTTGTGGGTTATGACCCAATCTCTCCATAGCTTTGCTGTGTGAGAAGGCATGTTTCCTGCCTGTCCTTGTAAGCTGGGTTATGAGTTGATAATGATGACTCCAGAATATTTTTTTTATGACACGAAGTGAACTGGACGATCAGGACGCTCACCTGATGGTTATTGATACGCCTGACTATAACAGAACGGCATTGAAGGAGACCATAAACTGATAAACAATTATTATCCTCCATCAATGCTGCACTGCGCCCGTCACCCGAGACAACATATGTTAGGTCTCTTATACCCGGTAATTTCACTTGCTCTAATGCCTTCATCCTGAATGATCATATCATGTTCACGTTTTGCCGTCGATTGTATATTTCTCGTATAATTAATAAGAGAAAGGACTTCGGGAGCGACCCGACGACAGAATCAAAGAGTAATTTGGCCGATTATAGTGGAAATCCAAACCGAATAAAATTACAATCGGCGACAAGTAATTTCAATTTAAACAGAATTGTTTAACCGTAGTTCAATTGAAATTGTAACGGACCGATTAAGATTAAATATGCAAAGTGCTGAATAACTGTCTGTTTTAAAAATGGATTAATGTAACTGCATTAATAATAAGTCGGAGATATCTTCACTCGTCGATTACCCGTTAAAGCTATTAGCGGGAGCGAAAAGTCAGTTGGAAAATAAATGCTACTGATTTTTATCCGCCATCATTATTCAATAAGAAGAGGTTAATTTTAACCATTATTTATTAATGACGAAAATTTATCTGATCGAAGTTTATTTCAAAGTTTATTTTTGCAGGCGTGCGCAGGTGTGTGTTTCCTCACGATGTTTCCTACATCGTAAGAGCGAACCTGCGCCCTGCCGGTCTGATGGCAACAGTCCACACCATTGAACAAAGGCGCTCTTCTTACCTACGACTATACAATGCTTTATTCAAAATGCAAAGGATATTTCAGTTATTATCAATAACTGAACAATAGAATTGCAAAGTGAAATGAAATAAACGTATATATTTAAAAACATCTTTATGCTTTTGTAATATACATTCATGTTTTAATACTTCAATTTCAGATCTCCAGTCGGCAATGTAGATATTTGCATCATCACGTCATAGATATGGAATGAATACCAATTATAATACTTTACATACTTGACTATTGGCCCTTGGAGCAGACGAGCTCTGGAGAGGAGACCGCGTCTGGGCAAGCGTAGCGTAGGACGCCCTCCGGGCCGAAGACCCGACCTCTTACAAAAGGTCGCTGATAAAGGCTCGAAAAAAAGCGCTCGCCAATTGCCCGGTGAAGTTGTAAAGGCCATCTGCGCCCAACAGCAGTAGTCAGTTCGAAAAAAAAGAGCCTCGATCGGAAAAGCGCAAGGCCGGGATCTATCTATCTATTAACCTATCGCAGTCCACTGCTGGGCATAGGTCTCCCACATTTTGCGTCAGATATCCCGGTCCTCCGCTTTTCTCATCCAGCTTTCACCAGCGACCTTTCGCAAGTCGTCGGTCCATCGGGCCGGAGGGCGTCCTACGCTACGCTTGCCGAGACGCGGTCTCCACTCCAGAACTCGGCTGCTCCAACGGCCATCGGTTCTGCGACATACGTGACCAGCCCACTGCCACTTCAACTTGCAGATCCGGCGGACTATGTCGGTAACTTTAGTTCTCTTACGGATTAAATATTTCGCACAACTTAAATTAACTGGTTAAAACGTAAACAAACTTTCGTCTGACGTCAATTTAAATAACATAACTAGTTATCAGTGAGTTTAAAGGGCAAACTAAGAGTCGAAGTTTGCCTTTGAGTAATTGACTACATTGCTTAGTAGGTTCACTACTGAATTAGTAATAGACGTCGCAGTCTAGTGGGCAAATCGGTGGATTAATTAAACGGCTAGGTTGTAAACTATCCGGTTGATGTGCCGTCAATTTCGATGGTGAGATCATATATCTCGAATACTAGATTATAGGGTTCGTGAAATTCTTACTGTACGCTTAGAAATAGCAATATTATTTGTTAGTAGGTGGTAGACTCGGTACTGAATAGTAGTAGTAGGTACCAATGCAGTTCAATATTATCCCGTGAAATAGAAGTGTTATGCATTTTTTTTTGTGATTGAAGGAACTATAGCTAGTACTTTAACTGAGAGACCAACATCTTTTATCTCAGTTGACTGGCACAGGGCGGCGGAGCATAATCACTTTATTCGCTTTTCGTAATGAACACGTGCATTTACCATCAGATAAAGTTATTGGCTGTTTTTTTCATTTCAAAATATCTTTAAAATCACCAGTTGGATTAAAACAAAGTGAATTCCATGAAACTTTTTCATCGCTCGGTTATTTGTAAAGTTAAATTTTGTGAATACCCTTTTTAAATGGCGCACTGCTACATGAATATATGTAGAAGCCATTTTGATTACGTGTTGATTGTTATCCGGCAATTACATAAATGTTTACGGAGCGTCGGCGGCTAAATGGTGTGGACTGTCGCCCTCCTACCGGGAGGGCTAAGGTTCAAATCCCGCCACGTATCAATATGTTTTCGAATTTTCGAAATTAAATGTACGTTAATCCGACGCTCTTGCGGTGAAGGAAAACATCGTGAGGAAACCTGCGCACGCCTGCGAAGAAATTCAAAGGTTGTGCGTGAAGTCGGCCAACCCGCACTGGGCCCGCGTGGACGACCAAGGCCTATACACCCTATAAGGGTAGGCTCATGCCCCTCGGTGGGGACGTTAAATGAGCTGATGATATATTTAATAATGTTTACGTTGTTTGTATGAGATAATTAANCAGGTATGCTTGCATCTAGCATAGCTAACTTGGATGGACAGAGCGCTTGTGTAGCTGTATACGTAAGTTGGTAACGTTAATATTTGATAAGTTAGTTTTTTGAAAAAGAAAAACGCCCTTTTTCTGCCAGTGAACATCGCATTATCGAGATCACTATTTCATATTTTTATCGAAAAAAAAAATATATATATAGCACACAAAAAAAATAATAATTGGTCAGAATAATGCAGGTTGAATCACTGTTAAAAACATTATTCGTGTTAAAGTCTGCTGGTAGTTACTAGGGCATGATTTTAATATAAAGTGGCTTAAAATCTAATACGCCTCACCAGGTGGAAGACCAGTGTTCCGGAAATGCTTTGCTGGTACCTTAAATATGTGATGAATCATGTCATGATGCATTGTTGAACTGTTTTATAAAAAAAAAATATTCATATAACGATAACGGTATTTACCTTTCAGGAAATTTGCCATTCAAGTAGATATAACACTCCGTATTTATCTAAGTTATTGGATCCAACAAATAAAAATATAAATGTGTTAGTTTGTTTGTCACAAGCCTTTTAGATTTCTGTAATCTCTTGTTGTTTTTATTTTGTGCCAAATAAATCTTTCTTTCTTTTTTAGTAACAATGTTTTGTTAGTAACAATAATAATGCAACTCCATCAAGAACTCTGCACCAACCGTTTAGTCTATGCCCCCGGTCAGTGCAACCACAGACATCCGAATATACAATTAGACTGGACAAGCCGCCAAGTTTATAGGCAGTCCCAGTGTCGCAATTTCTTTTCGGTTCTTACCTGTGAAAAGTTATTATATTTCTTGGTAAATTTACTGATTCATTGCGATGATGGCATGTTACAATTGCACAGGATGGCATTTTGGAAAAAAACTGTAATTTCTTCTAATATTCGTGCGTCTTGACTCGTCTCACAGAGCGTAAACTGGTAGCCAGTGTATGCTCGTTGAGCTTACAGTTGTCGCACTTTAAACGCGGCTTGCCCCATCTCCTGTATTGGGAAATCTGTGGTGCACACAATAACAACTTTCACCCCACGCACATGACAAATACAATGTTCAACGTGAGAAAGCAGAAGATAACACAAATGACCGTTAATGTTACAGATAAAGTTTATTGTGCGCTTCTGTGAACCGTTTCGGTAAGCCCTGTGTTAAGCTGGTTTATCGCTTTATCAAATGGTAGCTTTTTGTGATACCAGATAAGATCCGATATACATCCGTAAGTGAACTAAAGTACCGATTATGTTGTATATTATATTATAATATTATGTTGATTACCAGGACTCACAGGACCAGCAAGTTGAAGTGGCCTTGGGTAGGGTATAAAGTGCGTAGGCTTAGAACACAGAAAAAACGTATTCTGAGTGCGTAGAGTTGATGGCTGATGGGGCGGAAAGGTTCTTGAGTGGCGTTAAAAGTGCGAAGGTAGGATAAGTCGTCTCCCTACAAAATGGAACGATGACTAGTTATTTTATGATGGCATGTAGCAGATGGTTTACGACTGCTGGGGATTAGTATGCAAGAAGTCATCAATCATCATCATCATCAAGGCTTCGTTTAGCAGCATTCCTTAAAAATGATGAATGTTGTAGGTAATACCATAAGCTGCTTTTCTACCTTAGTTACTATGGCGCTGTGGCCGAAAGTTAGTCTTGGACTCTGATAAGTTGGTGATGTGAAATCTACAATTCTACTCGCATATTGTACAAGTTCTACACGTCTGTATATTTTCTATAATATTTTCCTCAATTTAACTTCATCCCAACTTCATATATATTTTTTATTTGGGTAAAAAAACAATGTAGATTTTATTTAACAATATCTGTTTACAAATAACTTGAAAAAAGTGATATTTCTACACCAGCATCATTTACCACAGATTTATAAATACATAGTGAAATTCATTTTAATTTATATTTTCAAAATAACAGTGCCCTGAAATGTAAAAAGCTGGGACTTATTACATTCCTACTTTAGTATTTTTTAAATAAGTTCTGTTACTGAAAATCGATGCCTAAAACATAAGATAAGTATATACTTATCTTAGTACTACGCGGTATATACCGCTTTATGAAAATAAATAAAGTTCCAAACTTTTCATATCACAAGTTAAAGTCCTGTTTATATGTTATGTACGAGTACAATTAATAAATCAGAAGTTAGTTATTCTAAAAAAGATCGTCCAGATAAACTAACGCCCGGTTGCCACGACCGTAGCTGACCCCAGTTTTTACATTTACCACACAAACACTATGTTGTATAAGTGCTGTTCGTAATGAATTATTCAGATGAATTTTGAGTCAAGGCATTTGTTGGACGTCCACTTAGGGGTTTGTCTTACCGGGTTACCGAGTCAGACTCACGGCGATTTAATCTAAACAATGTAAAGAAATAAAAAAAGACATTTTAATTTCATTTTGTCACAGATTAACATTCGAGCGAATTGATTGGAATCTTAAAACCACGGTTCAGGGTCTACAATTCTGTAACTTAAAAAAAACTAATAAAAATTTATTTATCCAATTTCGGTCCATAGAGAACACTTATGAATGTCAAATTTGATTCTACCACTGGTTCGGACTGTTGTTGTCTACTGAGAAGAATCCAACAAGAAACTTAGTTGTTACTCTTTTCAAAACTTTGTAAGTGTTTACAACATTTTTGTTAAAAAAAATGTATATCTAAGCTAATTTAGCTGAGATCTGATAAGAAACAAAATAATTTTATTGTTTTGAGCTTTGTTGTCCTTCGGCCCGATAGGTACCTCCGTACCTGTTTTGCATTACAAAATGTGGGTTTATTAATTGACCTAATATTTTATTAAAACGATATCTACAAGATGCTACTGCAGAGGCTCCATCCAATCTCAGTATTGCTTAACAACCAAAGTAGCTTTGTCCAAAGTTACCAAAGTATACAATAGATGCATACTTTGTTAATATTGTAGAGTGTCGGTGGCTCAGTGGTGTGGACTGTCGCCTTCCTACCGGGAGGGCTGAGGTTCAAATCCCGACACGTACCAATGTATTTTCGAATTTTCGAAAATATATGTACGTTATCCGACGCTCTTACGGTGAAGGAAAACATCGTGAGGAAACTTCATGCACGCTGCGAAGAGATTCGAAGGTTGTGTGTGAAGTCGTCCAACACGCACTGGGCCCGCGTGGACGACTAAGGCCTAATCACCCTATACGGGTAGGCTCGTGCCCCTCGGTGGGGACGTCTAATGAGCTGATGATGATGACAATAGATGCAAAATAAATTGTGTTACCTGTATAAAGGAAAAACTGTGCTACTACACTTACGAAGTTAGGTATGAGATTTATGTGTTCAAATATGGTGTATATTTTGAATTTAATTTTATAATAATCTATGAAATTCAGACAATAGAAAATCTATTGTTTCTAAAGCTTTAAGGTGTCAATGGCATTCAAAAGCTTAAAGAGCTTTATAAGGCTAAAATGACGATGATGATAATTTACATAATATATTTATTACGTTTTTCTTTTTTCCAGGTGAGTTCCACTCTCTGCCGTCCTTACCGTAAGTAGCAAAACCAAAACGAATATCTCAACAAGTCAAGGTGATGTGGTCAGATTTTACTATCATTCCAGCTTGTTAATTCTCTTCAAAATATACTCAATAGCCTGGACATAAGTATGTTTTGGCTGAATTTAAAGAAACTTTGTGCTATTGGATTTTAAGCTTTACTGTACAGATATAAGAAGGAAATATAGTTTTTTGAAATTCTTAAGCAGGATTTTGCTGATCGAAATTGAGTCTTATTGTCTGGAGATAGGAAGGTTGGTGAAAGGGTGTACATAGCACACCCAGCAGCTGCGCATAACCATCTGCGCAAGGTGCAAGCGCACGTGTCCCTTTGTTATGCGATCGAGAGCTATCTCAGTGGAGATTGCTTCCTTTGCAGAGTATCGAGGATGTTTTAAGGCTATCAGAACATTTTATTAGGGTATACACTTCGATCGCTCGTGACTATAGACTGTTAGTGTTATCTGTGGCATTTGTGACTGATAATTGAGACGTCTACTGCACCAAGGGTTCCAGGTTCATTCCCGGGCCGATCAAATATTTGTATAATGCGTATGTATTTACAAAATTACAAATGGATCGCAGATATCCATTTTTACAATACGGTCTCCCTACGGGATCCGAACCAACATCCCTCGGCAATCTAAACTAATACAACTAGGCCACGAAGGTAGCTCTTAATTGTAAAAATAGATATTTATAATAAATAAATCAATATCTACTGACATTCACAACGCCTAATAGCCCCATAAGTGTGAAGCTTCAAAGCTTGTATTACGGGTACTAATAAACTTACATATATTTTTTTTTGTTAATACATATATTAATACATAGAAAACACTACTAACTTAGGTGTAACAGAATGTATATTGGACGACCCATTTGGTGTAGCGGTTGAGACGTCGGCTGCTACACCAAGGGTTTGATCCCCGGGCAGTACAAATTTTTGTGTGCGTGAACATGTCTGTTTGTAATGGTCTGGGTGTTTTCTTCTGTGATGTATGATATGTATGCATTAACTAAAAAAAATTATAAAAGTATATTTATTCGTTGTTTAGTACCCATAATGCAGACTTCACGCTTAACTTAGTTTAATTTATTTATTTATATAAAAAATATATACATAGAAAACATTACTACCTTATGTATAATGGAACAATAAATTAGTTTCATCCACATTGCGTAATAAAGTGTAATTATACCTATCCAAAACAAGATTTCACCATACCCGACATTGTTGCGTTTTGTCGGTGAGAGGCGTGTCGCCGGGTCTTGTTAGTTAGTTACGGGTTCGATTCCCATTCCCATGACTAAACGAGTTAACAGCACAATAAGACGAGTTAAGTAGGTGCTTACTAAAGATGTTGAGTTAGTAATGCGTTTAGAGTTTTCAAGCGAAAGGGTGAAATCACGATATGATTTTTGATTTAACCAATTCTTTTGCCCCATGCGCGGAGCACTAACATAATATTATAATAATTAATTTACAAAATAATCATAAACTAAAAAGAGTACGGACCATGAGTCTGTAGATGTAATTTTATTAATAAAAAAAAAATAAAAAAATGTCGTCATGGTCAGGCGTATCACCTACAATCTGGTGAGCGAACTTAGCGTCCAGATGACTTTATTGGACGACCTATTTGTTGTAGCGGTTGAGACATCGGCTACTACACCAAGGGTTCCGGGTTCGATCCCCGGGCATAGCAAACATTTGTGTGTAATGCTGTTGTTTGTAATGGTCTGGGTGTTTTCCATGTATAATATGTATATGTTTACAAAATATATATATATATATATGTCTATATACAATTAAAAAAATTATATGTTTATCAGTTACTCTAATTACGAGCTCCTCGCTTAACATGGGGCTAGTTGGCGGTGTGTGAATGTCAGTGGATATTTATATATTATAACTCAAAAAGGTAAAGATTGCACAACTATATTCGTATCAGCATATAAAATACAAAAACTCCAACACACTGAAGACAATCCATTTATTATAAATGGCACGGTCGATCTCGTATTAGCGAAATGGTTCCGATATGTCACGGGGCGTCGACCGGCGTGCCACCTCTAGCAAGGGTTGTCACTTTCTTGAAGGTAAAATAGTATTTAAAAAAGTACAATTTGAAATTTCATTAAAAAGTATATATTAAATCATTATCATCAGCCTATAACGGCTCGCTGCAGGGCATAGACGTCCCTAGCTCCATAGCGATATATTATTCCCATGAAAAAAAAAAACCTCGGTTTGTGAGACCTTACATCTGTGTCTCTGGTCAGGCGCCAGTGCGGCAGTTGACGTGGAACTATAAACTGCTCTACCCGTTGTTGGTTCTCTGTAAATGCCACTCGACATGGTCAGCGCTCACTTACCATCAGGTGAGCGTCTGAACCATTATGTACACTTTAATATAAAACCTGTGTCCTGTCCAGTCAAATGTTTTATTTTAATGTGTTCATGCAAAGACTGTATTCTGTTTGTGTACCATAAATAAATAAAAAGACCCATTTTAAATTAAAAAAATAATTATGGAATTAATGAGGCTCACCCAGTTCCTATAAAGTGGGGAGAGTCATGACTCTGTAAGAATGGACCGGCTCGACCGGAGCTATACTACGGCCTCTTTGCGTTGTGCTTCGCCATGTTTGTGAGATTATCGGAGGCCAAAATCCCATGCTCATCCCTCCATATCCTTTTCCCTCTCCCTATTTGAAGTTCGGCAACGCACTCGTTGATTCTTTGGAGACGTTTGCTTTACAAAAAAACTTGGGAATTCCTTGCTTGAAAATATAGTAGGTATTTTTGGTAACTATATTGTACTTCTATTACATAATACAGGGTGCGATACGTAAAATTCACTGATATATTAGTATGTATACTACGAGTACATAGTTGGCAAGCACAGATTTACAAACTAATATAAATCTGTGTTGGCAACCCTACCTCTAGGTCGTGCCAAGGTTGCTTCACAGGCGCCGGCGGCCTCCCGCGACTTGTTGAGACATGATCCACACCGTTACAGGTCTCTGTCTGTAAGGTAGTATAAATAAATATATATCCCATGTATAACTAACCTTCATGGACAGCCAAGTGATTTGAGCGTAAAGTTTAAACCGCGGCGTGATCTGGATTTGTAGGTACGCATCCCACGGGATATGTGGTATATCACATTATTTCGACGACCCATCCGGTGTAATGGTAGAGACGTCTGCTTCTAGACCAAGGATTTGGCTTCGATACCCGGGCGGTACAAACATTTGTGTGCATGATAATGACTGTTTGTAATGGTCTGGGTGTTTCTTTGTATAATATGTATGTATTTACAAAAAAATATATATATGTGTGTATCAGTTATTTAGTACCTTAACTACAAGCTCCTCTCTTAATATGGGCTAGATGGCGCTGTGTGAGCATTAGTGGATATTTATTATTAAAATGTCTATGCTGACCGACCACCCCTATGATTTCCACGCCGACCGATCCCTAGCGGTTGACATCCATCTGCTACCGCCTTAACTAGGTCTTCACCTTACTTCTTATTGTACTTGTTGACTCTTTTCCATTCTTAATATCTACTGTCTAATATAATCATCAATTGTATGACATACGCAGCTGAGATATGGACACTGACTGCGGGATTGGTTCACTAGTTCAAAGTCACTCAACGCGCAATGGAGCCAGCTATGCTCGGGGTCTTTCTTAGGGATAAGATCAGAAATGATTTAATCCGTAAGAGAACTATTTTTTTTATCGGCATAGACCGCCGGATCAGCAAGTTGAAGTGGCAGAACCACAGACATCAGAATATACATTAGACTGGACAAGCCGCCAAGTTTATAGGCAGTCCCAGTGTCGCAATTTCTTTTCGGTTCTTACCTGTGAAAAGTTATTATATTTCTTGGTAAATTTACTGATTCATTGCGATGATGGCATGTTACAATTGCACAGGATGGCATTTTGGAAAAAAACTGTAATTTCTTCTAATATTCGTGCGTCTTGACTCGTCTCAAAGAGCGTAAACTGGTAGCCAGTGTATGCTCGTTGAGCTTGCCCATCTCCTGTATTGGGAAATCTGTGGGCAGAACCGATAGCCGTTGGAGCAGACGAGTTCTGGAGTGGAGACCGCGCCTCGGCAAGCGTAGCATAGGACGCCTTCCGGCCCGATGGACCGATGACTTGCGAAAGGTCGCTGGTGGCGGCTGGATGAGAAAAGCGGAGGACCGAGATATCTGGCGCAAATTGGGGGAGACCTATGTCCAGCAGTGGATTGCGGTTGAATAGATAGATCAACTGCCTTATGTTAAAATTTCCAAACTTAATAAATTCCACAAACAAAATAACAATGAGCAATACAACTCAAGTATAATCTTCACTTTACAAGCGTACAATAAACTTGATCTCCACATTTTTTGCACAACGTACATCATTGCGTGCAGCAACTTTTTGTATTTTACCGGACCAGTATAAGCCGATCTCCTCTGCCTTAACATTATATTAAGATGTCAGGTCTTGCTAATGGATTTGCAAAGCCAAATTAGCAAGACCTCCCTTACTAAACGGATTCTTTGAGAATAACTTCCAACAATTAAGCAAGGTTCTTCAGTTAGGGTTCAACACGTATTGGTTAATGCCTTCAAGGGGAACGGACGGCCTTGTCTAGGTTATAATCGGAAATAGCGTTAACGCGACGTAATTAAAACGGGTTACAACTAACTTGGGAGGCGCTTTTTAATTTGCTTCGACGAATCTATGGACACGACGACTGTGGTGGTTTTTCTCACAAGTTTTAAGTAACAGTTTAGTAATCTTCACGTTGATAGAAGAAGATTAGATCTTACCTATTAATATTAAATTTAGTGTTTTAGGCATACATTTATCCGACTTGTCAATGGGTTCTTTTTACTTTGTTTTGTTTTAAATCTCTGTTTTGAGTTTTTGTTATGCTAGTCTTCTTATTGGTACACGTAGTATAGTATATAATATTATTCTTATTAATATGTGCGTTGCACTAATTCAGTCAGTAACGTTTTTTCCCTCAAAAGTAAGGGTTATTGATTTTATCAAGGACGCAGAAAACCCTACGTAGCATCACCACAAACAACTTATTTCGAGAACACAATATACAAATTAAAGGCGATACAATAGGCAAAGACCCTCAGCAAACAAGGTAAAGAATTCCATAATAAAACTTCAGTTAGTAATACAAAAAGACAACTCAGGTGGACAATGTTTAACCGTTATTAGCTAACCGGGACAATGGGGACTTCTGTAACAGTTCGACTGGGCAAATGCGTAACGAAATCGAAAACGGGAGTCTACGGGTTATTTATTGCAGGGTACTAAAATTGCGTAGAGCTAATGTTTTAGTTAGGGCATTAGGGATGTAATTGACGATTGGCAATCTTGATAACGATATCGATATGTTTTATGCTGCAAGGCTTTATTTTGGCCTCATGTTGTTGTAATGTTTTATTTTGGCCTAATGTTTTTGTAATGGCCTGTTAATGCTTCTTTTTGCGTTTATACATAATTTAATTATCACGTTGTTGATATGTGACAAGCGATGTTTAGATTTAATAAATGTTTTCTTTCATACATTTGTAGTGTTGTATACAAATGCACAATAATATCGACATGTTTTAGGGCGAAATTTTTTTATTGATTCATTGACTTTACTTCTAGAAACTAGAAGGTAGAGTTCAGCATCTTTTTGTATGAACAAAACAATTTACTCATTTCTAAGTTTTTATACTCCATAATTTTTTACACTCTTGTTTCTTGGTCGAGGAGGACTGTATGCATAGTGATCAAATAAGATAATCACTTCAAAAATAGGTTTCGATTTTATTTAATTTTGTTTGCAACCTATCGCAGTCCACAGGTGGAATAGACCTCTCCCATTTTGCACGCTATGTCCCAGTTCTTCCTTTTTCCTCATCCAGCCTTCAAAAGCGACCTTTCGCAAGTCGTCGGTCCATCGGGCCGGAGGGCATCCCACGTTACGCTTAGAAAGACGTGGTCTTGATTAATTTTATTGTCGATACCTTTGTTTACTCGGCTACTTCACTATACCTCTTACAAGTGATTGGCATGACGAAGCCTGTTAAAGGGGCAGTTTCGTTTGTGTTTATCTCAATTTACCTTTTTGAGTTTGGAACCTCACAATTGGACACAGCATCGTGTTTATAAAGGATAATTTGCGTAAAAGTTACTGGTTATTTTCCACCTTTGTGACCACCCAGTGTTTTGTATTATTATGTATGATGTATATTGAGGCATGGAAGGGAAATATATGGGATGGTAGAGCTAAGAAATGATGGATGAAATGAGCCAGGAAATACTCATGTATGGCTGGGTATGAAATCAAGCCAATGATCCAACACTCCAATGAATTTATTTATGTACGTATATATGCTGTTTGAGTTTTAATACCACCAGTTTTTTTATAATATAGTGATTAAATAAGAAAAACAATGATGAAAAAATTGGATTTCATTTAATTTTGATTGAAATCTATTGCAGTCTACAGCTGGACATACGAGTAGAACCCGGTCCTCCGCTTTTCTCATCCAGCCTCCACCAGCGACCTTTCGCAAGTCGTCGGTCCATCGGGCCGGAGGGCGTCCTATGCTATGCTTGTCAAGACGCAGACAAGACATTTTATTTGAGGATTTTTTTCCGATACTTATTATCTTGATCTATTGAGCATTTTCGAAAGAATGTATATAAATTATGCAAAGTGAAAACCATTCTTAGAGTGCAATAACATTTCAAAGGGTCATATAAAACCTACTACCACCGGTAGTAATCTAGCAAAGAAGTATTAAGAGTTCTTTGTACAACTTGCCATACGACAAATTATAGGTAATGTAAGTAATAACACCAAATTGAACTTTGCCAACTTAGGGCTGCCAGTTTTGAAAACCAAAATATCAACTGTAAAATTATTGTTTATATTCTTTTTGAACAAAAGAATGCATTCGACGTTTGCAAGCAACGACAATGCACCCTATGATATAATAATAATATATTAATTAAATATAATAATTTATCACGCTTATTCATATAAAAAACTATTTCCCCCTGGTTTGAAAAATCCCTTATTGTACTTCATGGGTGACACATTTGTTTTTATCTGGTGACCTGAGTGGTGAGCGTAGATGACCCTCAGTTCAAAAAGCAAATGGATCTCAGCCTCAAAACTCTAGGGCATGAGAACGTTTAGTTTAATTCGGTGACTAGTCAACCTGTTCGCTTTTCAACTTATCGTAGTTAAAAGTCCTGTATTCGCTCAAAAGTAACATGTGCGTTGAAAATTGATTCATCCATTGTGTGTTGTGACTTTGCACCAGTGCTATGTACGACCGCATATTTTAGTAAGGCTTGTGAAAGGCACTTGTGACCGACAAAATTAACCACCTTTTTCGAAAGAGCCGGATTCTTCATAGTTTAAGGTGTACCTTAATCTAAGAAGAATCCAGCTCAGAAGAAGAAAAATTCAGAAAGTGCTCTATAAAAGTAGCTTTTTAGTATTCTGGACATAGGTTTCCTCCACATCCGTCATATATACCAGTTCCTTGTATTCCTCATCCAGTTTCCAGCAGCCTTTAGCAAGAGCCTTCAGTCAACCCTGAACGCTATAAACCAACTCAGCTACCGTCCACCACAAACTGCCACTAAAACTAAACAATGGACCACAACAAAAGAATCCACTTTGGCGTAATGAAATTGTAATATTCCCGAAGTCGTTCGGAAAACGCACCCATTCCGCGGGCGGCGTTGTCTTCCTTTTGTATCGACAGTAAATTAGCTGAACATATGTCAAAAAGCACTGCTGATATTTATTTGTTGGATTGAATTTTGTTGATTTCGGTATATCGTCCAGCAATGGCAGAGGGCTGAGACAGTTTTAGACTAATAAATCGGTGCTGCCTATAATATCAAAAATTTTTAAACAAGTTTTATATAACCGCTTAGACAAATATTTGAGTGACAAAAATATTCTTAACGATAGGCAGTATGGATTTCGGGCAAAATCAAATACTCTTGGAGCGGCAATAGATTTAATAACACAAATCAAAATAAACATAGATCAGAAGAAGATTGCGCTAGGGGTTTTTATTGATTTGAAAAAAGCTTTTAAAAAAGATGTATAACATAGGAATCACAGGAGTAGCCCTCGACATGTTCAGATCTTACCTAAACAACAGAACTCAAGTGGTTAAAATAGGTAATTTTGCGAGCTCAAAGCAAAACATATCTTATGGCATAGCCCAAGGTTCGAAAATCGGGCCCTTGATGTTTTTAATTTATATAAATAATATTAATAAAATTGGTTTAACTGGACACTTAACATTATATGCAGACGATACTTGTCTTTTTTATTTCGGAAGCTGCATTAACGCAATTATTAGCGAGTCTCAAAAAGATCTTAATATACTGAATGAATGGTTTAAATATAACTTACTCACTGTCAATGCATCTAAAACGTCATTTATGATCTTTGCAGCAAAAAATAAACCAATCGCAGAATTCCCCCCGCTCACCATTAATGACGAGCTATTACAGCGTTCTCATCAGGAAAAATATCTTGGCCTTAGAATAGACGATAAGCTCACATGGACATCACATATTACTTATTTTAAATCAAAACTTACATCATTACTAGGAGCACTACGTAAAGTGTCAAACTGCATTCCGAAAAGAGTAGGTACCATAATTTATAACTCATTAGTAAAATCACATTTGGAATATTTATTAGAAATATGGGATCGGCCGCGACAACGAACGTAAAGCCATTGCAAAGGATTCAAATAAAATTATTAAAGTACTATTTCATTACCCCTACCAACTCCGACAAAAGACCTGTACAAAAAATCCGGATTTTTAAACATAAAACAACTTCATACATATGGCACCTGTATCCTCATAAAAAAAAAAAAATAATTCCATTCATACTAATATAAAACTTATAAAAAAAAATCACCATATCAACTAAGAAACCAAGATAAAATCAAATTAATAAACCCGCGCACTAACTACGCAAGAGTACGATACTCTTCGATGGAGCACAGCAGATAATGCACTACCATGCGATATTAAAGATTGTACAGCATAAATGAATAAAGCTCAAGCTCAAACACAATGTCCATACATTGTAAATTTAATGCCTCAGAACTAGAGCATGAACTATAATTATTGTAATACTCATATCTCATTGTAAATGAACTATAAGTTTGTATGAGAAATAAATTCTTTAAACCAAATAAATAAATATCCACTGACATTCACACAGCGCCATCTAGCCCCAAGTTAAGCGTGAAGCCTGTATTATGGGTACTAAACAACGAATAAACTTAATTATATACTTTTTTTTGTAAATATACATATATACATAGAGAACACCCAGACCATTACAAACAGACATGTTCATGCACACAAATGTTTGTACTGCCCGGGGATCGAACCTGGAATCCTTGGTGTTGCAGTCAACCTCTCAACCGCAACTCCAAATGGGTCGTCGAATAAATGATACATTTAATTTAATTTAATGTTGTGTTTGTTATGTGATCTGTATTATTTTATCTTCTTTAATCATTATATTTTGTTATCTTATTTATAATGGATTTTGTCAATGTATTATTATGTTCTTTCTTATTTATACATGCCGAGGTAAAATAGCCATAATTTTGGCAGGTGTTGTAAATAAGAAAGTTCTTAATTGTGTATTGAAAAAATACCAAAAATCTTATATTTACGTCTTTTGTCTGAAGTTGTTTTTTATTACTTTTTGGGATGAGCTGATATTTTTAAGTACTTTCCCTCTCTTATTAGTAAAATAAGCCATTTGAGACCGCCTATCCTATAATACTTTTAATGAAATAAAATTAGTAAATTTGAAGACCGGAATGTCTGCTTCAAAGTCTCACCTCCGCAGCATACTGTAACAGGCTGAAGCAAAGGAGCAATGAACACCTGAATTTCCCTACAGTGAAATTCAACGAAGCAGCACAAATTTCAAACGATTCCAATATTTTGCCTACAAAGGGGCTGAGTTTACAAATTGAGTACACCGGACCTGTCAACATTTCATTACCAGGAATGTTTGGACCTCCCATCGGATGCGGCACCTTACAGGTACCTTGTTTCGACGAAGACGTCTGAAGAAGCGCCTATTGGGCCGCCTATTTCAAACGCTACCGACATCACTAGACCAAAAAAGTGCACAGCATTTTCAACTGTATCGCTGAAGGGTATTAGTGCAAATGGTTTGAATCCCTGTCTACCATTGTGCCGTACAATTATGAATCCTACTTCTGTGATATAAGAATGTATTTGGTTTAAACATATTGGCGGTCAAGTCAAAAGGTGTCAAGCTGTGATACTAAAGTTATTAAGGTACCACCGACGTTGACAGTTGAAATTTGTGTCGAATTTAATGGTTTATTGTTTTGGTGATGCGTTTGTAGTGTTTGATATTTTTAGTTTAAGTGGTTTATGGCAAATAAATGTTTTTAAGTTTTTTTTAACACTTTTGATAGATAATGCCAAATATTGAATGCTTAAATAAGGATGATATTAATTAGTCTAACGAGATATTTTTGAGGGAGCGTATAGAGCGTCGGTGGCTCAGTGGTGTGGACTGTCGCCTTCCTACCGGGAGGGCTGAGGTTCAAATCCCGACACGTACCAATGTATTTTCGAATTTCGAAATATATATATACGTTATCGACGCCTTACGGTGAAGGAAAACATCGTGAGAAACTTCATGCACGCCTGCGAAGTGATTCGAAGTTGTGTGTGAAGTCGTCCAATCCGCACTGGGCCCGCGTGGACGACTAGGGCTAATCACCCTATACGGGTAGCTCGTGCCCTCGTGGGACGTTTAATGAGCTGATGATGATGATGATGATAACTATTCTCTTTTTTCAACCTCTGCAAAGGTTATATAAAAATAGTAAAAGCTATCTGCAATCCCAAATAATTGGCAACTGAAACCTGTAGAAATAGAGATACGTTGATAGAGATTACAATGATGTTTCTCACAATGGAAGGAACGATGTCAAGCCATAGTAAATCAACAAGCAGTACAATTAATGAATAAACAGATGTCTGTATGTACCTATCCTTTTACCAAGAACAGCTTAACTGTAGTACGTCTGCTTATAATATGTATTTAATTTCACAACTAGTTTTTATTTACATAAGATTACATAGTTATCATTTAAAATTAGTGTATACTGTGTCATGCAACTAGGCTAAAACTGTGTTTCAGGGCACCAGGCCCTCATCATATAACCACGATGGTATATTGGTAGAAATAATTATTTACAAACATTCACACAGCTACATGAACCCAAAATTAAGCAAAAAACTATCTTTACTAAACATCGGATAAATAGGAATAGTTTTTATACATATACATTTAATAATCCCTGACAACAGATATTTCCACGGACACAATTTGTTGAACTCTTCATCTAGTAGCCGAAATCTCAACCATTACACCACATTAGGACGTTGGATATAAATAAATATATTAATAATTAATAACCTATGGTGGGATTTCCTTTTAAAACCTTCTATCACAGATTAAAACACGAATCCAAACCATTTAATTCAATACCAGTTCCGACATAAGCATATCGGCGTTGACAAAACAATTCTAAGAACGAAACCAAAATTGTTTGTCAATATAAAATATTACTGTCCAATAAAACCGGGAATTTATGGTCGAAGCCATCGGCTTGTGTTTGCACACTCTTAATATTCCTGGACGTGGTAATGAGTCATAAAGGTACCGCCTCAAAATTTATACTCCATCATTGTAACTTTTACCTTGTCAGGTTAAATGGATTTGTCACCCGAGTGATTTTTTGTGGGTTCACTATCCAATGCCTCTTTCGTTTCATGATTTTGCGGCGACGCCTTAATTAATGGTGCAATGGAAATTGCTCAAATTCGTTTCTGTTAAACATTCTATTGAATATGTTTGAGAACGTCGATGCGGCAAATTGTGAGGTCCACTTTTTTAATATGAAAGAAAGCGATATTTTTTTGTTTAATATTTAACAAGATAATTTTGGGAATTTTAACGCTTGTGGTTCGGCTTTTATTTCGATTGAGATAATTTTACTGGTTTATATTTATAACTTGATTGCATATCGTTAGTTCTTATTTAGTTATTGTTCATATCACTACGAAGTAATTTCAGCTTTGTTGGTCATCTTTAAAATAGGAAGTTGTTAAAATTTCCCATAAAGAATAGAAGCTTTTGTTTTTAGTAGAATCGGTCAATTTTTTAACTAAAGTTTTTGATATGAATTTTAAAAGATGATAATTATGAAAAGGAAACAACAAAATATTTCACAAAACAAAACAATAACTAAACAATGGTGATGGTTGTTAATAGGTCCCAACTCAGCATGTACCACAGCGAACTACGAGACCACTGCAGCACTGATATTCCATTGGAACCTTTTGTTCTCCAGACCTCATTACTCTTCAGGCTGAGAGCTACCTCTTCACTCAACTTGTGAAGCTGTAAAGACCATCCGCGGTCATCCATCCAAAACCACCTGGTGCAATGGTTGAAAACGTCGGCTACTACCAAGGTTTAATCCTCGGGCAGTACAAACATTTGTGTAATATGTATGTATTCACAAATTTATGTTTATCCGTTGTGTATGTGTACCTAGCTATTTTTTTGTTTGAAGTGGGAATTTTCTTGTTTCATTATATTTTTTATTCGTTCAGTTTGAATATACTGTTGTTTTGACCGAAATAGCTCGCCAAAGGCACCAACGGCCACATTCTGACATAAACTTGATCATAGCAGACGGTTACTATTTATCATCAAACCTGTCTTGGGTGTGGTTAACAGCTGATCGTAAGTCGTTTACGGATACAAGTCCTAATTGGACCGGTTGTGGCGATCTTTCTCGGTGAGGTTAGGGGGTCTACTGTGGTATGAGAATTCCCATATTGGGGAGATTCCGACGGGGAACTGGGAATAGGGAAATATTAGGAACGCGTATGGAATATCTTTTAGCGATAGAGTATGATGTTATACTATGCATCGAAGTAATATTTAAGGACCATAATGTAAGCTTAATGCTTAAAGATAAGCTTAAAGGTAATTTGTTGGATTATAAGGTACTCCTATGCAATATAATCCAGACCATAGCCTGTATAATAGAGTCTATATAATCCGGCCAATTCAAAAGTCCACACTGCCTTGCAAAATGTTTGTCGGATCACCGAGGGTCACTACATTTTTAATAACACATATTAGCAAATACAACTATGTATTAGGAATTCTAACAATCATCGGTGTGTCACGGAACCGAGGTCCGTTTTACATATCTGAATACCCCATCTATGTATGTCGGAATGTTGTCTTTGGTTTTTGTATCCGATACGGAGGTGTGTTTACTTTACGAATGCTTTGCTTTTTTCTTTTTAGATCGCTTGGATTTAGGAACAACCATATCAATGGACTGCTGGATTTCGCTTAATTTATTGATTAAGTATGTCGGTGTTGACCTGCGTACTTAGACGTCACTAAATCAACTTGACTAATTCCTTGTATTTATTCAAAGACAACAGTCACGATTTCATCAACATCATCAGCCTATAACAGCCCATCGAAGTTCACAGGCCTTCCGGCACAGTATAGCAAAGGGGAGATTCACCGTAAAACACAGGAGGAATCGAATGTCCATGATATGAGCGTATTCCAATTCGAAAAGGAAAATGTTTAATCTCACTAATATTGTAAAGACGAAAGTTTGTGGGTTTGTATATTTGTTACTTCTTTACGCATAAACGACTGAATGGATTTTCATGAAATTTTGTAACAATATAGTTCACAGACCTCAATAGGCTATATATATTATTCACGAATTTCTACTGAAACGGGGACTTCACGATTAAACCGCGGCGCGCTACTGTAATATAAAACTCGCCTTTATCAACATCATAATTTAAAATAAGCAACTTAACGTGAATTTAACAATATATGAACAAATTTAAAGAAAATAAATGTTGAAAAAAAAAACAGTGTTTCTATCAAATGTCCATAATAATATTTGACAATAGAGAGGCGGCCCGGAATGTGGTGCCTTATGACGAATGCGTCGGGATATTTGTTTGTGGTCACTCCAGTTGCCGTATCTTGTTTCGACGTTAAAAACTAAAAAATAATATGATTAAAAGTATAAGTATATTACAAGAAATAAAATTAATTTTATCTTGTAGGTACGAAATCCAATTTAAAAAAAGCGTTTTTATTTTTATAGTGCTCTAATTTAATAATAATATGTATTTATTATCTATAAGTCTGAAACTAAGGTATCTCAATATATGGTCTATAACTACCGATTTTTAATTCTTCTTCTAAAGGTTAAAACCTATATTATAATTGGATATGATGTGCTTATATGTACATGTTAGGCAGATCAGTCAATTTGTGTAAAACTCAAATTTATTAAGTATACAAATAAACTTTAACTATATGAAATAGAATAAGCAATTCTAAGTATAAATTTTTAGCATAAAAATCTCAATCAATTATGAGAAGTAGGTATTGCAATTTACTTATATTGAATAAGACATTCAGTAACAATATGTTATTGGAGACTACATTACTTATTAACGAGTAAAAATAATTGGATGTACAGAAAAAAAATATCATCTCATTTTTATCGAATCTTGAACATCAAGCCGCCTAACGCAAAGACATCAACGCGAGCTCGCGCCAGCCCGCGACACTAACTGACATTTCTAATTTGACGGTCCCGCCGAATAGACGGGAAAATGAATACACATCTCATTTTGTAGTTACGACCTTTTGTCGGACCACCCCGCCACAAATGGCCGTAATTGGACCTGAGATTAGAAGCAGATAACAGTTAATCCCCGTGATATGGTGACGTGTACATCGATTACTACGATTTGGTTATGAATTTACGAAAAATGAATGTGAATACGAGAATGAATATGAATGTGTAGTCGGCCAATCCGCACTGGGCACGCGTGGACGACTAAGGCCAATATACCTTATATAGGGGCTCATATAGGGCCTCGTGCCCTCGAGGACGTAAAATGAGCTGATGATGATGATGATGAACTAGGAGTTTTGAGTAAGTTGTTTCTCATTCATATAATAACTTTTATACAGATTTGACAAGTTCGAATTCATATTTTTTGTTGCATATTGGTTCCTCGCCCCATTAAACACAATACAATCGGCGGAATTCTCAGTTTTCAGGAAGTTTGATCAGTGAGGAGAGAACCTACATAATATATCCTACAAACCCATACTAAGTACTAGCCATGTGAACACTCTGACTGAAGATACATTGGCTCAAATTTTAGCGCTTATTTAAAAAAAAAAAATTGGTCCAAATTTTAGAGATTAATTTTAAAGAAGTAAAAAATTTGGCTTTTCAAAATGGCGGACGGCGAACAGCTGAGAGGTGACAGTTCGATTGTGATCGTACATCTGCGCCATTGCATTGACTACGCACGCAGCTGACGATCAGCGCTTTTGTTCGTATGTCTCTCGTCGGACGCATTCCTAGAGGATTATCATTGGAATCTGTAGTGTCGCTATGATTCACTTAATGTTGTTATGTTCATCATTTAAAACTTACGCTGAGCCATTATGCGATTTGTAAACGTTTGGTTGTATAAATCAAAGATACGGTAGAGCTTTTTCCATTCCTTTAGACATCAGACGTTATATCTTATAATGTTCCGATATATTCATTTAAGAAGTTATTGAGACTTAATTTGTTGTGCATTGTCCTGCCTGTACCTCAGTACTGACTGATTGGTAGGACCAATCAGTAGAGTGAGATAATTACCGAAAAAACTAGTATATTATGTTTCGCATAATAGTCTCACTTGAACACTGAAATTGTTATTTCCAAACTTTTGAAGTCCGAATGCCGATTCTGTTCGCTGTTTTGGCTAAACATTCGTAAGTAACGTTGAGGAATATCAAGTATGTGTACGTTAATGTTATTATGAACGCTAATCCCCAAAAACAACGACTCTTAAACTTACCAATGTATTTAACAGAAGCTGACTAATAAAAATCATATGACGACAGTTTGTTCCTCTAATAGTTTTATTGGCCAGTACACTAATTACGGCCGCTGACAATGTGAATCGTGGCATTAGTCGACTAATTCCTTTGACAGGCGTACAGCAATCGAGGTAATCGCCTCGCTAGTGCGGACATTCTGGCGCCAACGTTGACTTTTTATTTTTTAACCGTTGACACTGGTTGACAGGTTGTGAAATCCATTAATTTTAGGATGAGGCGCCTGTATGTTACATAACTTTTTAATGAATTACTAATGGGCTACTTACTAGTCGAGACATAATAATATGACTACATTCTTAGATTATACTTTAGTGTCGTGATTGTTTGGTTGTTTTTTCCCAAGAACAAAATAATTGTTGCTTGAGTGATTTACCAACTTTAATGAACAAATAAAATTAGATGGAAAATTCTAGTGCGGGGCACTAGTCCAACTGCTCTGTCCAACTAGCTCGACTCACATTGCGCCAAGTAATCCCACTAAATCTAATCTTAACAACGGGTAATCGTGCTCATAACATAATAATTATAGCCTAAAATGTGCACTGCTGAACGAAAGCCTCCCTCAATGATTTCCATCAGGACCGATACCTAACAGTTGACATTAATCTGCTCCGGGTCATCCATCCATCTGCCTACGCTTTTTTCCCGTTACGTGGACGCCACTCGTGAACCTTTTCGCCACATATCCATATTCTTTTTTGTAAATACATACATGAAACATCCAGACCAATGCAAACATTTACATGTTTATGCACACAAATGTTTGTCCTGTACGGGGATCAAACCCGGAAGTTTCGATGTAATAGACTCTTCATTACCCTATTGCACCATATTGATCTTCGATTTACCACATCTTACCATCGTTTGGTGTAAATTGTTTAAAGTAACGCAGGGTTTTCTATTGTTATTGAACTACAATTGCTAAAACTATAAATCAATAAGGTATTGGTTGCGCCCACGACGATATTAAAATCAACATTCCTTAACAGTAATGAGTCTGAATCTTCCCCTTTCGTGTGCTTATTATCTATACTTATTACAACACCTCATTTAAGAGGTTGACATAGAATGTGAAAGTCAAATACAGTAGCTCATCCTAACCGAAAACTGAGCGCACATTTGGCTTATCACAAATTAAAGTTTTAAACTTACGAGCTGTCAAGGTAAGTACCAACAACTGACAGCTCTAATAAATGTGTCATTGGCTTTATTTCTTTTTTGTTGCTGCCATCAATGTCGCCTGACTATTCCATGATTTAGAGGTTCTATGCCCTTTCTTTGTTTTGGATTTTCAAATTGAGAACGTTACGTATGATGCAATGGTTGTAATAGGCTTGGAGCCGTATTTACTTTTTTTATTAACATAGGACAGTAAAACAAGCCAATAGCACCCACGAGTAAGACCTTAGGTTAAGATGATTAGGTACTTTACCCTATAAAAAGTTACAATGTATCAAAAGTAAAATTTTACATTATGAGTATCTGCTAAGTTTTGCTAAATTTTGTTTTTATTGTTTAAATGGACATAAATCATTTATATGGTTCAGACAGGTTTATCGTAATGCTTGCTGCAGTAGATGCCAGGATGGCATGAGAGGCTTGCAAAACCCATCAATATAACGTCGTATTTTTAAAAAATCAGGTGATACGTGCTATAATGTCCTTATCTAACTGCGAAAAATCACGCAAAGTGAATTTTGTTATGTGGTGTCCGGGATGCGAATTCATTATGCAATGCTCAGACTATTAGACTAGGCAATAACTAAAACCCATAGCATACGAAATATGAATTTGCTGAAAGTTTAACTTATCTGGGGGCACAGCAATGCCCCAGCAAGACGAGCCAAGCGAAGCGCATTAATTATTTTTTTATTCATCAATCCAGCAGCACACTGTCCCCTGTTCTACAAATTATTTGAAAATAGAATGTGTTTACGCGCCCGCGCGCAGACAAAGGGGGTGGTGTACAAATACAAATCGTCATAACGCTCAATAACGCGTTACGGAGTGACGGCTGATTTATGAAATGACGCCATCTTTGATTGTTACGCCACGCGCGGGAATTCAGCGCGGTAATTTAGTGACGTCCAAATTAAACATTGTTTAGGTTTGTTCAGCTAGATATTTCTGGCTGATGATCCTTGGTAAATATTTGTAAGGTATGACAGATATATAATTGTAACTTTCATACTTTCAACATAGGATAATAGTTGCGAGAAATTAACTTAAGAATACGACTAGGAATAAAGTCACTACTTGCTCCTGCATTAGTTCTAAAGCATCAACGGAATAATACTATATCCTACTCTATTATTAGATGTAAAGCACAGCTTATACAAAATATACTATGAAGAAAATATCTTTCGAGGACCCATCCAGAGACCGGCCATTTCGACAGTTTCTTAACTTTTACAATCAATCGAACTGTACACAATGTAAAGGCTTACGCTGAGTCTTCACTATAGCTATTTGCAAAGATAGGCATACTAGCAAGCCGTCCACAGGGACGAGTCCCAAATCCTCAGTTGGTCTCACAAATCGGTACGGGTCGGAGTTCCCTAAAAACTTCTAATTCTATATAATTATATCCAACTCATATTTCTACGAGTAAATCCACTGTATTTTACCTAGTAATTAAAGTTTAGTAAAAATAAGTTTTTTTAAAAAGCCTTTTGGCGAAGCCCTTATAATAGAACGCGCTAGATGCTTTGGCACACAAAAACAATAATAATAATAATAACATAATGTGCATTCTGTGATGGTATCCGCCACGTGTAACACTTACAAAGATTAAACATTCGAAAAAAGGCCTCTGTGTGTTGGCTTCGGCCCCACACATGCCTTCCAAAGGACCGGGCCACTATTTGGCCCGTGGATCTTAAGGATTACGAAAACATAATAATAATAAAACGTTTATTTAGTGTTTTTACATAGGTACATGTGCATATAAAAGAAAACAATTATAAGTACTTAGACTAATAATATGAAGTTAAACAATGACACTAAATTGGTCGCCACTCAGCTTATAATGTAGAGGTGCCTGCAAGACAACTCTACGCTGTTCTTCCGTGGAAACCAGTACAATTTCAAGAACATAACTGTGCGCGCAGCGCAATCATCAGACCTACATTGTACATATTTTACATAAGTATAAACCTAGAATTTTAAAATAGCAAAATAACAAGTGTGCCTCATCGCTTAAGAACAAAACGTCAATATTATAATAATAATAGTAATAATTACATAGTTTCTAGTTTAAATGTGCCTCAAATTACCATCACAGCGTCTAAATAATCTTCTAACAAGATAACATATGAGCTTTCAGCTGGACTCTAAAAGCTCGTGCACTACACAAGTTCCTTATTGGAGGGGAATGTTGTTCCAGCATTTCGTGGCTGCATACCTAAAGCTGCCACGAAATACCGACGTATTTGTTTTTGGACGTACCAAACGACTAGCCAACCTCAATGGACGTTTTGAAAATTCTAATTTGTCATATAGATTTCTAGGTGTTTTCGATTTAATTATATCAAATAATAAAGTTGCAAAATGATAAGACCGACGGGATTCCATGGTCATCAGATTATGTTGATTGAGGTGTGGGGTAACATGAGATCTGCGGGGTATGGGAAAACAAAACCGTGTGCAGGCATTTTGCATCCGTTGGATAAGTCGCTTGGTATATCCAAAAAGACACTCACCGATTACAGTGTCAGCATAATTTAGTTTAGATAAAACTAAGGAATCACAGAGCTTAATTCTTAAATCTACGCTTAAAAAATTACGGATACTATACAGAACTTTAAGCCTATAAAGTCAACTATTGACAACTTCTGTAACGTGGTTATGAAATCGAAGTTTATCATCCATAAGGACACCTAAATTACGAGCTTCCATTACTTGTTCAATATTTATGTCTCGAATTTTAACAACCGGCATATGATGTGATTTTTTTTCCTTTTGTGACTTGGAGCCTACAATTAAAAACTTAGATTTTACGGGGTTCAAAACAAGACCATTTTTTACAATCGATTGTTCATTATTTGTTGCCAATAATATGTAATACTGTGGGCGTTCCTAACAGACGGATCGAGTTAGAGCCTTGATATGCGTTAACTGTCGCGATCAGACTTGTCTCAGCCTGTCGGTTATAGTCATAACCTGTTTAGAGGGCCCCAACACAACAAAAGGTGTGTGATACTCTTAGTGACCCAATTTAGCTTTGATAAGTTACAAGTATTTTTTAATATTGCCTATCTGAGAATGCTTGTTAATTTGTTGTGGATACTAGGCAATAAACTTTTTAAAACAATGATATTCTGTATATATAACGGTAGATACGCCATCCGTGCCTCAAAACGAACCGCCGAAGAGAGTACAGTTTGTAATCTTTTGTTTAGGTAAATGTGTTCAAAATTCGAAATATGTGATTGTGTGCTGTCACTGCATTCGGAACACTTTTTTCGATTGTTTTGTGAGCATATCTCGAATCCATACTTCTTTCTCTCTCTCTCTTCAACCTATTGCAGTCCACTGCTGGACATAGGTCTCCGCCATTTTGCGCCAGACTTCCCGGTCCTCCACCTCTCCCATCCAGCTTCCACCAGCGACCTTTCGCAAGTTGTCGGTCCATCGGGCCGGAGGGCGTCCTACGTTACGCTTGCCAAGACGCGGTCTCCACTCCAGAACTCGTCTGCTCCAACGGCCATCGGTTCTGCGACATACGTGACCAGCCCACTGCCACTTCAACTTGCTGATCCGGCGGGCTATGTCGGTAACTTTAGTTCTCTTACGAATTAAATCATTTCTAATCTTATCCCTAAGGGAGACTCCAAGCATAGCTCGCTCCATTGCGCGTTGAGTGACTTTGAACTTGTGAACCAATCCCGCAGTCAGTGTCCATGTCTCAGCTGCGTATGTTAGTACGGGTAGGACGCATTGCTCAAAGACTTTCGTCTTTAACATAACATACTTCTTACATCATTGTAATTAAATTAATATAGGCATTTCTGAAATTAATGTTAAAATGTTACCTAAATAAATAAGTAGGTACAAATAACATATTTATGTGAACACAAGCATTGGTTTTGGAAGCAATACGCAACGTTTCAGATTTTGGAACTTATCTCTATTTTTCCAGCTAGAGAAGTAAGGTGTATTTGGAGAGGAACCTGCGTCTTTGTTATCAATTGGTGTTTTCAAGCCCAGAGGGAATAAGCATTATCTGGGCCAATATGTACAACCACTTGTCATTACTAATATTCAGGCGTGACTCAGACCAAATAAACACAAATAAATAAAAAATGCAACACAAACAATACAAAATTACCCCTAGTTTAAAAAAGTTTAGATTAAGTAATCAGCTATCGATCGGTAGTAATTGTCACCTTTTTATTATTCCCATATATTTATAAAGTCACCACACTTCCGCAAAGCACCGCATTATAATAACAAAATAAAACGTTTGTCCGTCAGTCACGTATCAGCTGATGCCGCGTGGACACGTCCGCTATTACGGAGACAATCAAAAATTAAAAACGTCAAAACAAATTCGTCCTATTGTAATAGAGATCCGTATAAAAAAAGATCAGTTAAAAATTTTAATGTTTCTTATTCTTTTCAAAGTCCTCAGATTTTCAGAGTATAATGGAGCAAAGGCTTTTATTATTAATTAAGAAGTCGTCAGGGATCTTAAATTTAAGTTTTTTATAGTTTTACTATAGCTGCGCTCTATGTTGATATAAGTTTTATTGTCAACAATTTACATTATGTATTTAGAAATAAATCAGATTATTTAATAACTTATCAAGGCTTTCGCGAAATATACGTAGAAAGTCTACTATTTGTGAAGATAGTTATCCCTAGTAAATCCGACCATGTATTCACTGTGAAGAGAAATCGTTCTCCAACCAATGTTATGTTTTTCTATTTGAAAATGTACGAAGTTCCTTTTCTTAATAAATTAATGAAATTTTAAACGTACACCAAAACTCATTAAGAAACATATTTGTGCTTATCTAGTGGCCAAAGAAGTTATTTATTTGATTAAGGAACCCTAATATCAAAATGGCGGGCCATATGTTTGTTGTAAACAATTCCTAGTAAACGCGTGCGCTTACGCACGACCAAACATATATTATGCAATCAGATATTGATAATATATAGGATTAATGTAAGGTTAATGCACCTCGGTGTTAGCTTTAAATGTACTATTTATTGTTACTTAGCGAACGGTGTTCAAATGTTGTCAATTTTTCAAATTCCTTGGAAAGTATTAATTTGCTACAACATTAAATGACAACTCGTTTATATTTTTGTTTCTAAGATATTAACACGGCTTTAAAGTTTTATATCATAGTTATTGACAGCAAAGTATAGCATACAATTTTTGGCAATTTGGTAAATCAATAACTATTAAGAACAATCTAAATACAAAACAATATTTATTATTATTGTTAGTAAAATCTATTAAAGGATATTTTTCAAATACGATGACCATTTATTTTTTTATAAATTATAAATAAATTTAATCATATCACAATACTTATTGTATATGAATAGAAGTGATATATACGAGTAGGTCTTGACTTCGCTTCCACCAGGCGTGACTGAAACCAAGCGTCCATCTTTGATTAAAAATAACTATTAAAATAGGGCTTTGTTTGAATAGTTGCCATCTTGCATCTAATACGAAGTTTACACATGAGCATACATGCCTATACACATGAGCACAATCTTCGAAGTGGTGTAGTCGACCTATTTTGTACAGATGCACCCATTTGTGAAACACCATGACTGAGTAAAAAAGCCCGAAACGTTCTGTTTGTTCATATGGTTTGCAGTTACTGATTGTGTGGTCACAGTGCGAGCGATTTGTAGATTGTGACGTTAAATACTATATCGCATTTTAATTTATTTAGTCGTGTACATTTTTAAGTAATCATTAACAGAAAACTGGTATTACTGAATACCCGTATAGTAAATTAACTATTATTACTGATACTAAATATCCACTCCTGAACAAAGGCTTCCCTAATGATTTCCATGCGGATTGACCCCTAGCAGTTGACATCCATCTGCTACCCGCTACCTTAACCAGGGGGCTTACCACGATCTCTTAAAACAGTATTAAAATAATATTACTTTGCCTTTTCTGGTACAATAATGCTGAAGTATCATTATACTAATATTGCTTTAAGATATTGCGGTAAACCCCCAGGTCATCAGAAAGAACTTTAGAATACTTGAGTAAATTGTATACTCTATTTTGTCTGCACGTGTAACAATAAAAATAATATACAATATAATATGTTCCTTAAAATGAAATGAAATAAAAAGTCAAGAACTTCGTACTCCATCACTGAGACCAAACCCCAATAGTCGGATGGTGGTCAATTTATGGCCTTAGCAGGGTCGCCACCATATGGGGCGCGGAATCGGGTCACTTTGCCAAAACTATTTATATTTTTTACATCCAATTCGTGACGCACATGGCGTAGGATCAAACAAGGGGCAGGATAAAAACATGGTCCATGGTGTTAGAATAGTATTTTAAAGTTGGTAATTATTTCTACGAAAAAAACTTTAAATTGGTTTTTATATTTTGAAATTTAAAGGTCTTGAGGTTTGTAAATATAGCTAAATATTAGGATATCTTTCGCGCTTTCTTTATACCTTAATTGTTAATGTTGTTATGTAATGAGTTCTAGAAAAAATAACGGGATTCATATATTTTCATTTCATTTCATTCATTCATAAACAATAATTTTATCAGTTTGAATTTACAAGATTCTTAAAATAACAAATTATGATCACACCAAAGATTACATTACATACGATACCGAATTATAATCTACAATGTTATTCAAGCAATAACTATTGAGTTATTGATTTGTGAGAAATCATTAATCATTCATTAATCATAATTAGTACAAACGAAAAACATGTCATATAAAAGAGGAATAATAAAAGATAGATATATAGATAGAGCGTCGGTGGCTCAATGGTGTGGACTGTCGCCTTCCTACCGGGAGGGCTAAGGTTCAAATCCCGACACGTACCAATGTGTTTTCGAATTTTCGAAAATATATGTACGTTATCCGACGCTCTTACGGTGAAGGAAAACATCGTGAGGAAACCTTCATGCACGCCTGCGAAGAGATTCGAAGGTTGTGTGTGAAGTCGTCCAATCCGCACTGGGCCCGCGTGGACGACTAAGGCCTAATCACCCTATATGGGTAGGCTCGTGCCCCTCGGTGGGGACGTTTAATGAGCTGATGATGATGAATAAAAAATATATCTATATAAATAAATACATTATAATAATACTACTACTGTTTGGCAGGATGATTCTTGGCAGGTGGCACTAGTATATTTATGCTAAGACCTCATTCATTCTACCATTTGTTGCAGGGCAACCTAAATTTGAAGTTTACGTCCTTCCGACTATAACTTGGTCGAGAAGTTACCGAGGGACTCTCATGTTAAGCAGTGGACAAATTATCGAGGAAGTCTTAGTTTAATGATATGTCATATTATATAGACAAACATAGTAACTAAACTCGCAAATACAATTATATAAATGGGTGGTGGTTGTTCACTAAAGATTGCCAAAGAAAAACTAAACGCAGTTAAAATAACTAAGCAATTAGTTATATCGAGGGCTGTTAAGACAAATACACGTGCGTTTTTAATGTTACAAAATGGGGTACGTTTTATTTATGTGCGGGCTAACGAATTTTTGGGAAACAATAGAAAGATGTGTGGGAAAATGCGTTCGTGATTATTATTCTGCTAATTGATGTGGGAACATCACATCGGAAATAACAATATAATTTATCACCGAATTTGTTTGTTTGTTATTTAGCACAACATGGATAAGACCAACAGTAGACTGCGACAGGTGTAATCGAGGTTTTTTCACATACCGCCATCTATCCTCAAAGTAGGTATGTACGAGTAGCTCGTAATATGGGTNGACCGTTCACAAATATTTCAGTGATCTTCGCTTGGATCGCTTGAGGATAAGGTCAACTGTTTGACCAAGAATTAGGGTTTCAAAGCCACTTATGTGCCGCTTAGTCTGTCTTATCAATGCCTGTGTAATGGATCAAACCTCGTTCACAAGTGCTAAGATTATAATTTATCATCACGCTTGAGTCGTCGTTGGCCTCAAGTTCAGTAAAACCAGGGGTAAGAACAATATTGTTTTTGAACGTCTGCATACCTAACATTTGACCAGTTTCCGAGTCAAAGTGTTGAAAGAATTAATTGTTTGCAAGTAAATATTTGAGGTTTTTGGCATAGCAGGTTCTTTAAGCACAGTGCTAATCGCAGTCGCAGATCAGAATTGTTGAGGGGTCGATGGACCGGCCTCAGGTTCAGGATATAGATTACCGCTATATTAGCATCAACCTCATCGCTATTGGGGCTTGATTGACATACAGTTGAAAGCTTGGATAGTTCTGGCCCAATATATTCATGATACCACTAACCTGTCCGACAGATATAGTAAATGCTCACTATACTTCGGCGTTTCGGCGGCGGTCCAATCTCGCTGCCTTTGGAGCCTTCCTTTTAGTAGGAGTTGAAGTTGCCACTGGTTCCTGGATGCCATCTTCTTCAGACGATGACGAAGAGCTCGAAATATCTAATTCTCCATACTTAAATCTTAATTAAGAATACAATTACGAACGAAAAACCGTTACTTTATATTCGAATTTATTATACGGAATTAACTAGTACCTACCAAAAAATCTTTTAAAGATTCTTTGGACAACCGAACGCTATGGAAAACGAAACACCAATGAGTTGCAAACCAGCACGCTCGCTCCTACCTGGTGATTAAGATAGGGAGGGATAACAGGAAGTGACGTAGTATGACGGAAGGTATTTTAGCCGACACGCCAAGCGGAAACGGAAATGCTACTCTCGAATATGTAGGCTTCGAATAACGGTACATAAGCTTAATTATGCATAATTATATTTACTACTATTCATTAAGTGATAAGTTCATCCTGTTTTAATACAAATCGTGCTTACTAATGACAGTCCACAAGAAAGGGTATGTACTTACATTTAAAAAAACGTCCTGCTTAAAATCATTTAAGTATCAGCTTTATTTAAGCTAACAATGCCAAAGTACTCGTTGCTTCTTAGATATTAAGCCGTGCTTAGCTAATGTAGTCACATTTTGTGTCATAATGTTCCTAAGCCAAGTTTTATTCATCGCCGTACAATTACTGACATTATTGAGAAGGACGACCAAATGTGGTGTAGCGGTTGAGATGTCGGCTACTACACCAACGGTACCGGGTTCGATTCCGGGCAGTACAAACATTTATGTGCATGAACGTGTATTTTTGTATTGGTCTGGGTGTTTTCTATGTATAATATGTATGTATATACAAAAAAGTATTAAAGTATGTTTATTCGTTGTTTAGTAGCCACATTACAGGCTAATGATTAGTTTGGGGCTGGATGGCGCTGTGTGAATGCCAGTGGGAAAAAAATAAATAAATATTAATCAAAAACTACGAATTTAGCTATTAGAAGGATTTTGTTGGTCTGGGCGGCTTTCGGACAAACATACTTGTATACTATTTTTTGTACAATACTAACAGACATGTTCATGCATGCAAATGTTTGTATTGCCTGGGGATCGAACCTGGTACCGTTGGTGTAGTTGCCGAGTTCTCTAACGCTATACCAAATGGGCCGTCAAATTTATAATATTATTACTAAAGAATATATCATGCTTTATAAGGGTACATAATTATTCGGACCACGTAACGCTCTTGGGTGTGACGGGATCCCGAATAAAAACCCTCCACCGCGCATTGATGAATAAAAATATTTAATTACTCGCCCTCTGGCTTCTTTGCACCCAACCCTCCACGCGTGCAAAGAATACTTCACACGGGTTAATTTGACATTGAATTGGGTAGGGTCGTAGATATATTTATTTTCCTAGCGATATTTTGGACGGAAAAGTTTTCTACAAAAATAAGCTTTTTGATTCTATTTAGCAAAACTAAATAAAAGGTCGAAAAGCTCAATTCATTCACGAACGTAAGTCGACCACAATGAAAGGACGTACCTGTGATTGTAGTGCACTCACGTTCTTGAATGAATTCAGCTTGTCGACCTTTGAAAACTCAATTGTACTAATCGAATACTTTATTTTCCCTTTATGCTTTTTCATGTATCTTATGAGTTATAATAACAATGTCTAGGATCACAACCGGAAGTGAGGTCAGATAACATCGTGAGGAAACGTACGCACGCCTGCAAAGAGACTCAAAGGTTATGCGTGAAATCGTCCAATCAACATGCATTAAAGTTCTAAGGCTTATACACCCTTTACTGGTAGACTCGTCTCCCTTGGTAGACGTATAATATGAGTTTATGATGATGCAAGGTATTGCTATTTCTATTCCAATTTTCCGAATATTATATTCAAAATCAAATGATATCGAATACGTATTTATAAAACACAATTTATTTATTTAACGAGTAATTTAGTTATTATTTTTGCAAGACTAAATAATCAGTGGCACTACAATTAAAACCGATCCAAAATATTGTACTTTATTGTCTTTCTACTAGTAGTTAAAATACCCTCACCTACCATTCACCCTTTACTCACTTCAATTACATCCATCTACTTCGCGAACAGACTAGTTCCAACGTAAAAAATTGCCAACCTATTTCACAAAGGCTGACTATAAAAGAAGCAAGGGCCGTTAAGACCGACCCGGGCACGAGGGGTGTTAATGACCCTTTGTATCTAGCCGAGTGCTGTTAAGATCGTATGGGTTTGCAACCATTGTAACGGAATGAATTACTCTGTAGTGAGAGTTTTTTTTTCTAGAAGATAAATTGTAGATGAGCATAAAAAAGCAAAAAGATAGAGTCGTCTTTTTATTTTACTCACAACTATTTACACAGTGCTATCTAGCCCTAATTTAAGCTAGGAGCGTAAAGTGTGGGTTTTAAACCATAGGATGGACATACGTGTATAACTTTTTGTCTTGTATTAAAGTATCAAGTTTAATAAAAACTTAACTTTTCAAAAGTGTATAAAAATTATGTAGAGAAAGAACATATTCAAATTTGTTTTTAGTTTACCTATGTGTATATAATAATTAATAATATTAAAATTAGTAAGAGGCAATACATAAATATCCACTGACATTCACACAGCGCCATCTAGCCCCAAGTTAAGCCTGAAGCCTGTATTATGGGTACTAAGCAACGGATAAACATACTTATATACATTTTTTTTGTAATTACATACATATTATACATAGAAAACACCCAGACCATTACAAACAGACATGTTCATGCACACAAATGTTTGCACTGCCCGGGGATCGAACCCGGAACCCTTGGTGTTGCAGTTGACCTCTGAACCGCAACACCAAATGGGTCGGCAATGATAATAATGACATATAAAATCAGAACTTAAAGAGAGATTTTAGAATAACCCCAGACGGCACCAGATTGGCGAACAAAAGAAAAAGTTTCCTTAGACATTTTGGCTTTAATTTTTAACAGGAAGCAAGTTGAAATTACTAAAAAGAAACCCTACAACGCACACGTGTCTTAATTTTTTCCGTGATAAAATCTCTCATGTTACTTTGCAATCTCGCCGGAGTGTGGAAAGTGGCTGCGCATGCGCTGCGGGCGGCAGCTGCGCGCGCACGTGGCCTCGGAAACAGACTCCTGTGCAACTATTGTGGCGGACTACGATCCTTAACGAAGGAACAATTTTTAGGGATCCTTCGAATCTGATAGGCTTGCATAAGGTCATAGTAAAATTATTAATTAATAAGTATGAATGAAAACACTTCTGTTGTCTCGGGTGACAGGCGCAGGACAGTGTTAACGGAAAATAGCTAGGTACCTACTAATATTACTTATAAAATTACATTTCGAGGTGAGCAATCTGACTGGTCCGTTCACTTATTGTCAATAATTTTTTTGTACAATAGCATGGTATCTCAGATAAAATAAATGTACTATAATGGTATGCAGTTAGCTACTTTTTGCCATAAAATCATTTTCTTACATTTTAAGTTATATGAAAAAATATTAAAAGAAACTGACTTTTAAAGACAAAAATTAGAATATAAGATATAACATATTTTTTGCAATAAAACTTGATTTGACCCTAGATAGTTCTAATTAATCTCCCTATACCTACCTAGGTACGTATGCTGTGTGGAAACGCCTATACCCTGCAGTGGGACATTATTTATTTATTTAAACTGTATGCACCGTACAAAAGACAGTACAAGGGCGAACCTGATGCCTAAAGGCATTTCTCTACCAGTTTACTACAAGGTCATGCAGAAAATGAATAATAGGTGCGGTAAACCATTCATTATTAAGTATAAAGAATATTTATTTTCTCATTAAAAACCATACAGTCACTTACGTGAGAAATTGATACACTAAGTGGGTACATACACATTTATTCAATAGAAACCGAAGACAGAATCGATACCTATACTTACACAAACATTTCATACAAAAGCACAGATCGTGGATCAAATATTTTTGTAAAGTTTGTTACTATAGTGTTCACCCGCGGCAGGGTATAACCACACAGATAAGCAGTTATTACTATCTACGATCTGATTATTCATTCATTTTAAATACAAAAACGCTGTTTTCTAATCATACAGAACAACGGACGATTTAAACTCAAACATTTCTTACCCAAGTATAATTTTCCAATCAACCTGCGGCTGATCTACTTTCAAGTACGCAAAAACAGAATACCTTCTTTCTTAAGAAAAAATAGCATACATATAAAGTACGGGACCCTCCCGCCAAACAAAATTGCATAAGGGACCTCTTGTAGCCAAAACAATTTAGTACAACTTAGACGATGGGGTGGCTCCCTCAGTCTTGCAGAGTCACGTGCGTTCCCTACATTCTGGGACGCGTCGCTAATCCCTCAGGATATATAGGAGAATTGTGAAGGAAGGGAATCCGGTTTGGATGTTGCAATTATGGCTTTACACTAGCTTGCGTTCAAAACGTATAAAATATAGTAAAATTTAATGAGTTTGTACTTAATGATTGATTGAATGTACTTTCATACTATAGAATGTCAATTGAAATAAAAAAAAAATATATTAAATGTCGATTAAAGTGATTTTTTAAATCTCGAGGAAAAAAGTATGGCCACATAAATAAATAAACATGTACTCAAATTGCTTAGGACTAATTAGGACGCGTTTAACAAAAACAAAAAAAACTTATAAATGCAATGATATAATAATATTTATAGACTGACCAAAGCCGAATATATTTTAATAATAATTTCAAAGTTCCAATTAAATATACAATTGTTTAATGGCCACTATTTAAATAGGAGAAACTTACTATTAACTTACTTAGCTCTCAGAAGGTAAAGTCTTAGTTTTTGATAAATAAATATTACTATTTTCATTAAATCGTGTCACCGTTAACATGAATGGTTTGTGTACGTATGTTAATAATTAATTTTGAAATAAATTTTAGACGTCAATTATAATATTTATTAAAAATCATGGATGCATAAAAAATATTACTTTAATTTGTAGAGTTCCTAAATATAGAGTTACAATAATATTTCAATATGAAACCTTTACTGTATTAAGTGTCAATGGAACAGAATCATTTGCAGATTGTTTTACGTTTTCCCATATCGTGCGCTATCAAAGCTCTACTTGAATCATTGATCGACATCAGCGAGACCGGAGTGAGGGTCATAAATAACGTCCGCTTCGGCGCGCAATAAACGCTCAGGCTTGGGTTCGGACCCTGGGCAGGGCTGGCAAAAAATATACACATGTAGAGTCAAGTAGAGCTCTTTTATGTTATATGTTTACTAATAGTCGTCAATTATATCTAGTGATGTAAAAATGAATTTATAAAATATGTAAGTTTTAATATAAGATTAACCCCAAAAGACTAATGAATAGCGTCAAAAAATTACAAGCTTAACGACACAGCCTACCGTAAAAGTAGTCGCAAAACCCATCGTATTTAATGTTTTACAACGCACAGCCTGAACGCGCCTCCCAAGGGACACAACAATAGCCCGATCTGACTAGCGACCCGAGCTTTTTGGGATGTCAAAAGAGCTAGAAAGGGCTAGTTTGAGCGTCAAAAGATTTTCATCAAGAAGGTCATGATTACCGATGAAATAGCAAAAAAGTACTTGTTAGCATGTCGAAAACTTCATATTTGCTAGTATTTTCAAGACAGTGAAAAAGAGCTAGATTGCTCTTTTCGGGTTAAATCGTTAAAAAGTTCACCTATACTAAAAAGTGCTAGATCTAGCCACAAAAGGGGCTAAGGTGGCAACACTGTCCCAAGGGACACAACAATAGCCCGATCTGACCCGCCTAATCCATGGTCCTGACAGCCCTACAGCCTGCATCCACCCCACTCCCGCCAACAAGTCGCGACTTGCCGGCATTAGTCCGCGGACCGCAGCCGCGTGCGCACGTGTCTCGCGAGTGAGTGAATGCACCGCCAACATGGTTCGGAGCCTGTCCCAGTGGACGAAGACGCTCAGCTTCCCCGCTCGCCTGTCCCCAAACAGGACGTCGAAGGAGAGCGTGGTGAATGTCCAGCCAGGATCACCGGGGGTGTCTCCCACGCCGAGCGCCTCGTCGCTCCCCCAAGGCTCGGAGAAGACGGCCACCCCGATACCTATCACGGAGATCAGCCAAATCGTAAGTGCAATTGAGTATACACGAATTTGGACATGTCTTAACATGTCGGAAGTCCTTTCACATTCCGGTAAACTTCACAATCAAGAAACTTGCGGTGAGGCTGGTTTACAAATCAGCTGATAAACTTGATTTTTGTGTGGGTTGCCGTGTTATTTGTATTTTGGGTCATGTGTTTAGGTAACATAGATTTCTACACATTGGTCATGGTTTTTCAGTTGGATTAGATCGATATAAATAGTTAATCAAAATTATACAAGAAGTTAATCATTTTCATCATAATATGATTAACTATGTTATTTACATATGACAAACTCTACATAGTGAAGTATTTGTATTGAACAGAATTAAATATATGACCTATTATAAACTCTACCATAGACCTTGATATAGCTTAGACCGCTGTTTAGAAGAATTGTATTATGCACTATATGTAGAGTAGGGTACGCATTTTGCATGTCTAAGCAAAACATGACATTCATACTAATTCTTGCATGGAATGCGATTGCGACATTTCTCATCAGTTTTTTTTTGTGGGAAACTGCAATATTACAGTTCTAAATTTATCTACCTATAGTACAACGAACTAGAAAAATACTTAATATATAAAAGAAGATATCTTAAATATATGAGCGTCGGTGGCTCAGTGGTGTGGACTGTCGCCTTCCTACCGGGAGGGCTGAGGTTCAAATCCCGACACGTACCAATGTATTTTCGAATTTTCGAAAAATATATGTTCGTTATCCGACGCTCTTACGGTGAAGGAAAACATCGTGAGGAAACCTTCATGCACGCCTGCGAAGAGATTCGAAGGTTGTGTGTGAAGTCGTCCAATCCGCACTGGGCCCGCGTGGACGACTAAGGCCTAATCACCCTATACGGGTAGGCTCGTGCCCCTCGGTGGGGACGTTAAATGAGCTGATGATGATCTTAAATATATTACACTATTGTACTCAAATAAAACTCAAAATTAAAACACTAACTATAGGTATTATGATAATTATGGTAGCGACAAATATTCCGCAACTGTTATTTAAACGGTGAAATAAAAAGTTATTCTTATTTCCTAAAAACAAATGAGCATCTCATCAGATTTATTTTGTGGGAATCAAGAATATTACAATTCGAAATTTAATTACAAGTATTTTGATATGATAACGTCAATTATTCCGCAACTGTTCTTAAAACGGTGAAATGCAACGTTATTCGTATTTCGTAAGAACAAATGCAGTTTCACAACACATAAGTGCACATCTTTACCCCAGTTTTTACTGTACAGGCGACGGGATTACGTTATTTTTTTTAACAAGATTACGCAAGTTGCATTCTGTTGACACTGTGCAATATACGTTGAGCTTCAAAACAATTGGCCCGTTATAAAGACTCATGCAACCACGCCTTTGTTTACAAAACATTTGAGCGCATACAAAAAGCACTTAAGCATTTCCACCCTGTAAGGGTAACAGTTATAACTGCCTCTCGAACGTGCCTAAAATGTGAACAGAGAACCATATTAGCGAATCATTAAGTTCAAAGTTATTACTGAAAGGAAATGAATCAAAAACGTGCCTCGTATCCGTAGTGACAACACGTAGGCGTTGGATGTCGTACGGTAATGTACATTATACATTGTCGGTTTGTGCTTGCACGTAATCGATTGCGTTATAGTCAGCGATCGATGGATGCGTTGATTTCCGATCGTGTACAATGTTATTGCAGTTTCGTGGTTATGGTGGCCGGTGCGCAGATGTGCCGTTATGTCCCCCTTGCACTCACCTTGGCAAGGCCGCGAGACGCGAGTTTTTGCAAAGTATGAAAGCACATGACTTTCACCTTTTAAGTTGCCTTTCTAAATACTGAACGGTTAGATATTGTATAGGTCTTCAGTTATTGGTAGCAAGCATTGTTGTTGTCCATAGCAAGTTTCAATTCGTGATAACATAGGTTAATGTTTATTTGTAAGATAGAGCTTAAGAATGCCTAAATTCTTCGCAGCTTAGGCTTGTATATTTTATAATCTGTATTTGTAGAGTTTGAATGGTTTGCATAGAGTAGTACCTATAAAAAAATACCAAATCTTTTTTTATTATTTGCGCTTTAGGTAGGTACCATAGCACACGCACTTTGGTGTTTAGAAGTACTGGGAAGAATAAGTTTGTCTCAGTCATGTCAAGTCATTGACCTTTATTGTATAGTAGGAAATTTACGACGTTCTTGTCAAACAACATTTATAATATGAGAAACGTGATTCGTTTTATTTATATGGTAATGAATGTCATCCTGCAAGAATGAAATAAAAAAAATATTACAAGGAATATGCGACAACTGAAAACGGATGCCTATCAATCTTTATGGAAACAAAAGTTTACTGTAAAAAAAGTATTGAGAAAACATTTTTAAACGTAGTTATTAAAAAAAAACAAATGGTTAAGCAAGCAAGGGGACTCCATGTACATATCAAATGTAATGGATGAGAATTGCGAAACAATTTATCTTCACATGTATGCGCTCGAAATACTTTTAGTCTAAAATTCTAAATAATATCCCAAAAAGCATTTTATGTCTGTTCCAATCGACTTAAAATGTCAGAGCCGACCTCACGTTGTAAATTAAGAGGCTCGTAACAAAATAAATTTTCATTCGCAATCGTAAAAGAAAGCCATCAATATTACACGCGCCATTTTGGATTTATTGCCGCTCTTTTTTGACGGAATTCAAATTTAAAAAGTCATTTGACGTTCGAACGTCATTTATTGGCGGTAAAAGGGGCTCGGTGCGAATTCCATGGCTGCAACGATTGAGTAAAGGAATGCAAGCTGCGTTTGATTACCGTGGCATACATTGTCCGGTTCATTTATGTTAGCTTGCTTCGTTAATAGGGTTGACAGGTAAAACTCAATATCTTATTTTCTTCAAAGGAAAACTACCACAAGGAACTCATAACATAACATAAACCGAACTAGAATAACACATTGTACATATATATTTCTGATTTTAAAAATAAACAGTAATACATAAATTACGCGTTATCGTTTCAATCACAGATTTCCCAATACAGGAGATGGGGCAAGCCGCGTTTTTAAGTGCGACAAATGTAAGCTCAACGAGCATACACTGGCTGCCAGTTTACGCTCTGTGAGACGAGTCAAGACGCACGAATATTAGAAGAAATTACCGTTTTTTCCCAAAATGCCATCCTGTGCAATTGTAACATGCCATCATCGCAATGAATCAGTAAATTTACCAAGAAATATAATAACTTTTCACAGGTAAGAACCGAAAAGAATTTGCGACACTGGGCCTGCCTATAAACTTGGCGGCTTGTCCAGTCTAATTGTATATTCGGACGTCTGTGGTTTCAATTAATATTTTTGTTAACCCTAGTACAAACTGTAGTGCGCTTACATTGTGTACGACTTACGCTGTTATTAAAATTATGTTACAAACGCCATAAATATTGGCTTTGATGATTTAAACGACATTCATAAATGAAATGATGATCTTTCCATACACGTCGTAACTCGAGCTAATGGATGTCGCAGCCTTGCTTTCCCGCTCCCACAATTTTAATCTGTAAAATTTATTTTGTATGACTCATAAAAGTATCTAAAGCGATTGGCTGATGAGGTATCTATTGTAAAACTAAGGTATTACTAAGGTTATTGTTTGTCTACAAGCTATTTTGTTTGTTATAGAGCAACGACCACTAGCCTACTGTCGTTGTTAAAGAGTATTAAAAATTTTTTTTTATTATTCTTTACTTAGTACTTAAGGAATACGTGTTGCATAATATTCTTATTATACCCGTTCGACCATCATTTAAATTAGACTTAAAAAGTTATTATTTATAATAAATCGTGACTATTTGTAACCTGAATTGATTCCATTAAAATATACTAAGGCTTTTAGTTTACTTCGGTACTTGTATTAAATGGAAAAAAAACATACCAAAACGGTTGTATTATCATTATCATAGTATTACCGTGCCAAAACCCTAGCGATCCACCATCAATCAATAACAACTTATCAAGCCTCTAATTACGGATATCGCAAATGTTATCCTTCGAACATTTATATTTCTTTGGAAAGTGCATGTCGGCCATTTTTATTAGGTATTTTATTGAGTACGTGGCGGAACCAACAGCTGCGTGTCAAATTCCTTGGTGCCATGTGCAAGCTACCGATGGGAAGCCGACCGTGCACATGTGTTTAAAAAAAAGTTATGTTGATTTGAAAATGGAATATTCATTGCGTTTGTGAGCGTTAGAACCACAATGTGTTAGGGACCGACTGCATATGTAGTGGTATTTTAGAGAGGAAAGTTTACGCTTCGTTCGTAACTTTTAAGTATAAAAAAATATGTTTTTTTTTAGAAGAAGTGTATTGTAATAGTAGCCTAGCAAAGACATTAAGTAATGTCTTTGATTCAATACTTGTATTATGTAGGTTAAACCTAAGTTTAAATTCCAGTTTTGAAGCTTCTTTTTAAAGAAACAATACAATTACTTATTGATAATGTAATACAAACGTGTACAAGCTATACTTTCTAGGGTATAATTTTTATAGGCTTCTTTATTAACGTGGCCGCATGTATTATTTATACTTTTGTCTGAATTGAATACGCTGTACAGATAAAGGAAGAGGGTGGTTTTTTCAACCGTCAGCTGTTTGGGCGAGTGCGGAACTCATTCACTACATGGTCTCACAGTGGGTTATTTACCAAATAATAGTGGTTTGGAAATCCTTCGACAATTCTGCTTGCGAACTGTTTAATATATAGAGAATGTGTCTAACATACGAACTATTTTTCATTGTCAATGAGCATTTATTTCCATTGTTAGCTTTTTATATATTAAAAGTTTTGCCTAGGTAAAGTATAAAAAGTAAAAAAATATATTTCAACACACTACAATTTGTAGGTATTACATATGTTTTGACAAAATTATAAGACAAAGTATGTAAGCGTGTGGAACTAGAGCCTTAACTAGGGCGACACTGTATTTCAACATGTCAGGACCCACTCGCAGATCGGGGATGAGATTCGGGGCATGTGCCATAATGTGTGTAACAAAAAAATCACATCTCTCTATTCAAGCACATATCCAGCAGTAAACATATAAATCATATAATCTTATTAGATTTACTAGTTAATTTTCATTACATTTATTCATGAATACAAGTAAAATGTTACTTACGTAATTGTAATAAAATGTTTGCAATGGAAAATACATAATACTAAAATATGTAAAACACCTACTTTTCCTATAAATTACTCATATTACATGCAAATAAAGATGAGCAAATAAGTAAAATGTACAAGGAAATTGGAAATAATATTAGCGAAAATAATCTATTTATTATACATAGGGGTTTTTGTTAAGGTAACAAGAATGACCTAAATCCATAACTGCGTCAAGGAAAACAGCAAATAGTATATGAATTAACGCTTTACGTCTAAAATCATGTAAAATACAAGAAGGGATACCAAATAGTTACGATAAAGCGAGCAAATAATGCTTACGAGACAAAGATTATCTTTGAGACTGGCCAGAGATAAGCAATGGTGTCTTGCCGTAAAACGTGTCTTTTAATATTGACCGTTCACTACAGAGAAAACATACTCTGTATTACAAAGATATTAAACTATACAGGGTGTTTATCGCATTGCCGATAGGATTTTTTGGGGGATTGACTTAATATGTCGCAATGTCTTGAGTGTCACGGAAGTTGAGATATAATTTTTTTATTTTTTTCTTTTATAACCCAAATTTATGCCACAAATCTTCATGACTCATCCCCGTATTTGTTAATATTGGTTTAACGCGTTTGTTAAGCAACTATCGTTATGGTCTTAAATCGGATGGGTATCGATAACCCTTGGCTATGCTATTAGATCATGAGATTGTAAAAAAACGTTTTATAAATGCGAATAAATAAATTACACATGGAATATTGGAATTGTTCAGAAGTTTACAATTTAAACATATTTTAAACTACGCGGTCATATTCAGTTTACAATAAATATTTCAAGATGAAAGTCTGTGAAATCGGATATTCAAATATCAGAGAATTCAATTCCAAGAGCATAATAATATAAATGTACGAAAGTTGTCAATGAATACCACCGGACCCCTAACTGGCAGTATCAAATAACCATAAACGGATATGACATGCGATACCAAAGATTATGCTCGATATCTGAAGGACATCCCTTGAGGATGCAAAAAAACACAGATAATAAATATTTCACTTCCCATCGTACAGTTCATGATATCGATACACGAAGAATACGCGAAATAAAATGAAGATTTTTATAATCGTACTGTGCGTATACAAAAAGTACCAGAGGATCTAAAAACAAGTTTAAAAAAAATCAAACACCGTGGTTTTTCAGCAGATTCAATACATAAGTAACCTATTCAACCTATCGCAGTCCACTGCTGGACATAGGTCTCCCCCATTTTGCACCAGATATCCCGTAAAACATAAGAAACGAAAACTCATAAAAAAAACAAAGATCATTTGGAAAGTTACCCGACTGAATATTTGACATGATATGAAATTGATAAATCTAAACTCATACCACACCAATTAACCAAGTAATTCACAGAAGCTCCGGTGTCAAATGTCGTACTGATTGATACGTCTATTACAGTTTAGGAAGATCACGCGACTGCCTTGATTGCCATGCAATTATATGAAGTCACACCCTGATAAATTACATTGCTTAGTGTTATAACTTATAAATGATGGTACATCTGAATGCCTTATAACAAATTGTACTGAGCTACCATTAACCGAGGCCTCAATTATGTTTCAAACAATGATAGCAATTTTCTACCGCGATGTGTTAAAAAAAAAATAAAATTAATCTTAATAAAACTACAACGTAGAGATATTGTTGTTTTTTTCTAAAATTTCTTGACAAAATGTTTAGTTAATCATAATGATTAATTCGTAAAAAAAAAATATTTTTAATTATTTATTTAATTCTTTATTGTACACTGAAATACACAAAAAACAAAATTAAAAGAAAAAGAGAGTACAATGGGCGGCCTTATTGCACATGGCAATTTCTTCCAGGCAACCTTAGGATGGTTTTGAATTTGATGGATGATGAAATTTTGTTGACTAGGTTCATATAGAAATCAGAAACAGTCATTCTGCAATTTATTATTATAACATATCAATCAATCAATCAATCGTTTATTGCTTTTCCACAATGTTTAGAAGGTGACAATTTGTTATATACATTATGGGTACATTATGGACCCTGTCGGGCACAGCAACTTAGGAGAGAGGAGGGCATTTAA
>PQWD01002394.1:62264-103105 GCA_019425675.1 Leucinodes orbonalis
AAGATTATTTTGCTGATTACACATCGAAGAGAGATCAGACTTTGCTGCCAATGATATTGTTATCATTGCGGCTTTTTTTCTAAATGATTGATGCTGAAGTCGACATGATAATTAACCATTTTACAAGACATTCATATATTGTACCGTTCCCATCAATTTAAACAGTTTTTAATCAAATAATTACATCTTTGTATCCTATTATAACATAAACCTAAAAAAGTGATCAGAAAATAATACTTCGTACTTAGCAAAACAATCGCCCGCCTCGCCTTTTGCTTCGACGATTTCTATTTCAAGCCATAAAGCTAATGAGAGGTGCTCTGTTATTATCCGAAATCTTTTCTTTATTATTGCGTTTCAACACGGAAGCAACTAATACAGTTAATTTTCTTATCAAGATAATGGTCGGACAAGCCCACATTTTGGTGCCGTGACTTTTCCATTTACGTGGCGTATGAATACATTTCTAGTGAATTAAAAATGGTGGCCCTTAGTCATGAGGGGTTCACTTATTATTATTCTAATTAGTCAGTCACTGTCTTTATGTTTACGGGGATTGTTTTTTGTCACATTGTTGTATTATTAAATATTTCTTTTAATTCTATGTTAGTTTCTGCTTTTGTGTATTTAAAGTTAAGTTATCTGTGGTTAGCTTAAAGTATTATATATTGTGTATTGAAACCTGAAGTTAATTTGGTGTGTTTTTACTTTTAAGCTATAAATAAGCGCTTTAAAGCGTATATGTAAGTGCCAAGTAAACCGTTCGCAGGGTTACAACTGACATCCGTTTAGAACCAGTCTGAAATGTCAGCCCGTACCTACACTAAGGTTGTAATATAAAACACCTGTATCGCGTCCAAACATCTTAACTACGTATGTAAAAATTTAGATCTATGTAAGTACTAGGTACTTTACGATTACTATTAGTGTTTATACATTTATCAATATATTGAATGAAACATAAGCTTTTAATGCAGTATAATAGGATTAAAATGTATAATCATTTATATTAATTATGAGTTGACACTTGGCTATTTAACCCACAAGTCTATTGCCTTCTTCCTGCATTTAAAATTAGAACTTAATTGAATATCCGAGTCGCTAGATTAGTAATATCGACATTCAATTGACCGGATGCGACGCCATATTTAACTTGAATCGCGATCCGAATAATTTGACCGCACTTGGTTTCCGCCGTCCTTCGATGATATTAAAGGTATTTTCACCTTTAGTACACGCTAATAAGGATTGAAATGCTTTTGTCTTAATAAAGATGTTGACAGTGCGTACGTATAGTTCTTAGAGGATCGTGAGAGAATTTTCTGAACCGTAACGCGTGTTTCAAACGAATTCTTTGTCCAATGGTTCCAAATTGCGGAGTGAGCCTTAACATTTGATACTATATGTTTAAACGACTTTTTTAAATAGCATGTTTTTAAGAGGTCACCATAAGATGAATACTTTATGATTGCGGTGGTAATTTTGCTCTAATACAATTTCACGGTCGGGTTGGCTCGAAGAACGGCGAATAAATCTTCCTCTGACATTTTGGTATGTCTGAACCTTGTATTTGGCTACGCGGGTCCTAAATTAAAACCCAACTTAATTATTACATTTACCTACACTGACTTTTAATCCACTTAACTAAATCGAAATAAAGTAAGAAGGAAAAAAAGTTTCTCAATGCCATGTTATTGTAGAAATAACCATGCGAATTATTTATCATTTTATTTTGCGATTTGGAAGAAACACAAAATTAGGCTATTTATTTATTTAAGTTCATAGTATCATAGCGACAATTTTTAAAAGAAATAATTATTATGGCCAGTCTCGATTATTTGTTGCATCTCTCAGATTTTTATACGTATATATTTAATAAAGAATTATTTATAAGGTTCAAACAGACAAATCACAATGTTGCATTTTGTAAAGGCCAATATTAAAGAAGTATATAAATAGAATAACTGCTTTTTTTAGAATCCTTGATTGATGGTACAATTATGAGTTATGAGTCAAAAAACATTTTTTTCTGATAGAATTAGATCAGGATATACAAAGTCGAAGCATGGTCGGTTTACCAACAAACAGGTTTAAGATTAAAAGATACCATTCTTACCCTGAAAATTATGGAAACATTGAGTGGAAAATAATAGAATAATACCATATCACCTGTTTAGATAGCAAACAATTCTAAGATAATTACATCCGCCATTTTTTCCTTTTTTTGCTCTTTGCAATGAACAAAAAGCTGTCGCATTCGTAATGCCATTGTATTTGGTGTCCTTGGCTTCAATTTAGGGTGCTAGATTCGTCTGTTGTCGATTGTTAAAATCTAGATTTATTTATACCATGTTTATTACATTCAAATTTGATACTAGAGTATATTAGTTTCTGCACACATTTCAAGTTCTGTAGTGATTTTTCAATTCATACCATTAATTGTTATATCCTGCACATGCTCTGCCAGATGTTAGTCTAAGTGAAGATCAATTATTTTTCAGAAATCTGGACCAATATCTGAGAATGAAAGTGTGAAAGGCCGCTGTAAAGTTTTCCTGGAACGGTCGTAATAACTGTAGTTATTATAACCCTACTTCCAATTTAAATTCCTGACTAAGCTGCCTCCGGACATACCGGTGAACGATTTTTTCGCAAACCACTAAAAGACAACCCAAAATGATCGCTCTAATACCGTATTTATCCGATGTTCCCACGGACATGCACGCGAGCGCGACTCCATTTTTGTTTTTGACTGTTTCGTCCTTTTTTACCAAACATCCGTGCCCGAGGCGTAAGGGAGCCGAGAAATAAAAATCACGCTTTCATTTGATACTCGTTTGATTGCTTGTCTAGAGGTTGTGGCACTCTATCATTAACGTATATTAACTGTAGCACCACGGATCCGTAAGCTCTTTTTGACGTGTGTAAGTAGCGTGATTTATTATCATATTTAACTGAGTATCTCCAAATGATACACTCCATATGGTGCGATTAAGTGTCCTACCATATTTCTCCCGCCTCCTTTCATTCTGTGGTCTAATTTTCTATTTGTCTATGACGATTGTAATGACATTTTATTTTTTTAATTCTCACCAGAGGTTATTATATAGACGGTTTTACGGTTCTCTGGTAGATAAAATGAGGTTTTGACCATTTTAGCTTAGCAGGCGCAATGTTTGTGCTGTGGATTTTGCAAGCGTATTCCAAGACCGGTTTTGCCGATGATTCGCTCGTCTCTACGTGACAATACAAGTTGCGTTTGTGATATAGAACTTATTACTTAATGTATAAGAACTCTTTTAAATTGTCGGAGAACAGTGCTACATTATATGTTTGCGAAATGCGTCTAGTTCTATTAGTTACACTTCGAGATAAATTACAAGCACTCTCTTTAAACTCAGTGTCTACAAACATAACTACCCATTATTAAATAAAACAAAAAAGATAATTTTAAAATTAATATTTGTCTTTACCAATATTGTTTTTTTTTGGATTAACTATATCCAAAGGCGTTGTTATGTTATGTAAAAAAAATCTCCATTTTTTAAAAATTGTTTAGACCACGAAATTCGTTTTCCAACTACGACACAGTGTCGCGGAACGCTTCGATGCCATCATCAGCCGCTCCCAGTGCGTTGCCACTGTGAACCAAAGAAGCAATATTAATGTCTAACCTGCTGATTAGTGGCCATATATAGAAAGGCAGGTGGTAGGCCTGCGTAGGCGACCCGGGCGTGGCACAACCCATAGATTTTTTGCATCCACTCTTTCAACGGCTCGTGTCATGTGCAGTGTTATTTTGGTGTCACAAAATGAGTTACGTTGATTTTCTCTACGACTTGCTTGAGGTACTTACTTTCAATACTTTTTGTGGTGTTGTTCGAATTAGTTTTAATTTTACTCAATATTGCTTTAATTTTTAAGTACGAGTAGCAAATTCAGGTAACTAAATTTCCTCAGGTAAGTATATAGCCTCTGACATAACCTTGTACGTTAAAAATTCAAATTATTTATATTTTACTAAATGTTTGCTTTAATTTATGACTTTTTTTTATTGAAAATGTTTTATTTTCTGACATAGAACGGTGTGTGTTGTTTAGTGGTGATGTAATAGCATTGTTATACGATTTTTGTGTCTCAACGAGTCAACATTTAAAATTGGAGTTGAATAGTCCCGTTGCACTCGTGGTGGACACCAATTAGTTGAATATTAAGATAAGGTTCTCAGAACTACGAGACGCAACTCGTGAGAACTGATGCGGTGTCACAACTGTGCCATGCTCGTGCACTTGACGATCTAGAAGTTAATAGCAGTTACATAGATAATCTGTGGTATATTTTTAGTTTTTTTTAATTTTAAGTTTCAGTTTTTGACAAGTGGCATTCGGCCATCTTGATTATTAAATTAGCTGTCACTTTAGGCCTTGTATATTTTTTTTGTTCTTTTATTGCATATTTATGACGAAATTCTGTGATTTTAATGATGAGGGATTTAACCAATAAAATGTTCTAGTTTTCAACTATACAATTAGAAACTGCAATAACCTTTCAACCACACCTAGACGAAATGTACTGACGTTAAATTCCTAAACCCCAAACTTGACTATAATATACAGTAGGATACTCCAAACGCGTCTGCGTTTAGAATTAATAATGAGCTTAAACTTCCTATTTGAGAACATTTTGTTTATTCTTGACCAAAATATCGAAAGCTGTTAATTTGAATGAATATTGGGTATCAAGATATTTTGTTATGGTGGTTTATTAAATGAGCCTTTAAAAGGAAAGGTCCAAATTTGGACAAGGGGAATGTTTGGATCCGCAATATACAAAGGTCGCTAGACTGCCAACGATGGTTGGTATTGATCGAGAGCTTTACTATATTTGGTTCTCGTGAGAAAGTATCAATATAGAAATATTTTTACCTATACTTCTTTTGCTGTTTAAAATATTTCAAATTTCATAATTTCGAAAGGTGAAACAAATAATTTGCCAAAAGTTAATATTCTGGTATTACAACGTTACTCAACTCGTACTTTTAAAATCAATTCATAATAAGTCTATTCTAAAAAGCGCTGTTCCAAACATTTCACTTAAATGTTCTTAGTTTCATCACAAAGTAATTACAGAATCTTCAATGAAAGCTGGATAAGCGTAGTACTAAAGTAAACCTAATGAAACTATAAATACTTTACCAAGTATGCAGGTCTTTGCGCAATAAGAGGCGTATTAGCAGTAGGGCTGCTTTTTTAACATTTCCTTTGCAGTTATTGCTTAATCGGATATTGTAAAATATGTAAATGTTTTTTTTTTAAATAACACTGGTATGTATAATTTTAATAATTTTCAATACATTCGGATACTGGTTCAATGTTTATTTCAGTTTATCAAATCTATCGTTTAAAAGGATTACTTGAGTTTGCTACTCGTACTTTCTAAATTTTGCTGACTGAGGATACCGGTCAACTTATATGTGAAACGTTGAATGTAGGAGCAAGTGTCCTTTTATAATATTGTACCAAAAGAATTAATTTGAACCAGTGACAGCCCTATAATAGTGAACCAAGAAAATCGAGGTAACAAGATTCGGAATGTCACCAGTCATCTTGTAGTTGCGAAAATATCTAGGTAGCTGTATTTAATGTTTTAGCAAATTTTACTTTTTTTAAAACTTAAAAAGGACTTGAATTATGTTATTGATGTAGTGTAGGTTTTCAATAAATAAGACAAATTTTATTTCAATTTATTATATTAATTAATGTCCTTGCCACATGGAAATACATATATTTTTATTTTCATATTTTATTTAATTAATTTATATGATATAAAAGCTTTGATGCTACGTTTACTACAGAAACCCAGTCTTGATATCTCGTGCTATGGTATTAGACGTTCTTATTTTGTATCAAAATCCTATTTAACAGCATGTTAATTTACATGACATTAAAGTTTAATATGGAATATACCATCTTGACCTCTTTAACTTGTATTTACCTCATGCCAAGCAATATGTTTTTCTACAAATCTAAGAAATGGTATACGCTCTTGCGGTATTCGCACCTAGATTTGCTCTTTGCAAACAAAACGCATTTTATCTCAATCAGCCTTATCCAGCAGAATGTTATCTATAATATTGAGGTCAGTTAGCGAGTGTTACATACCTACAGAGATGTCTCGCTTTCCAATACTTTACATATTATGTAAATACAATTGATGGATTTATCTGCGTTCCGTTATCGCTAATATTTTCACGTATGTGTGATGATCTTGTTTGAGATAACCAGAGTTCATTGCTCGAACTACATTTGTTGAAGTTTGGATAATAGGATACTGTAAAATCTAAAAATTGGAGCCTAATTCATGCGAAGTAAAGAACACGTGATTTTTGATGTTTTTAATGTTTATTGGTTTGGCTGATTAATGAAACTATTTTTTTTATAATAAATTTTGGTTGGCCTTAGTTAAGTAAACTTACGTAGGTAAATATTTCTTACTAATACCTTGTAAATGTAACTAGGTCGACAATATACCAACATATTTATGATGATGAAGCGTTTGTGTATTATGTAGACAACAATAACATTGTAATATGATATATAATTATAAAAAGAGTTTATATTTTTTGTTGTCAGTAATTCAGTAATATAATGCAAAAATAGTAAAGTATAAGTATTGCAATAACTTTGGATATAAAAGCATATACCACTGGGAAGCGTAATTGGGGTAATAAATGAAATAACGATCACCACAAGAAGGCTAACTCAGTTGAAGTCTTAACTTTTTAACTTTAGCTAACTAACAACGCCTTCAATATCTTTCAGCCACCGACCACCATAAAAGCGAGTTATTTTTCAACACCGCGGCAATTCTAAAATTATATTTTAATGTAACCACTTCAAACAACACCTTAGTCAAATAACGTCTATACGTTTAATGGCGTAACTATAAGTAGGCATCTCGTAAATAGACAAGTTTATAGTCATTTTGAACTTTTACATCTCCTGAAAACATCCGTCTTTGTCTTTGACGACGTATTAAAGGGGGATGGGTGTATCGGAATGGCTTCGTCGACGTAGTTAGGGCACGTTGAAAAGTACGGTGGTAGCGTTAACAAGCTCGTGAGCGAACGCGTTAAAAGATTTAACCGTTGCGTTACGGTTGGAATAACTCATTTCGAATGGTTTATGACGGCACTTTCAGGTTCGGAATTGGATGTTCCGATGTAGGCCTGACTGGCGACGTGTTAATTGTAGTACTAATTCGATAGCGTTGCTATTTTCTTATTAAGAAAACCATACTGGTCAAAAAGGTTTTTGACATGTTAAAAAAGTAAAACTGAATAACTCTTCGCCTGTTGAAGGATCTCCAGATATCTAACAATATTCTATTGTTCCTCGATTCGCCACAGTTTTAATAAGGGGCGTTAAATAAATGTCTTAGGTACTAATTATAAATTATTTGAGGTTAGTTCTCAACAATAAGTGCAGAATAAAAACGTATTTTAAAAACCTATAACCATTTGCAATTGCTTAAATAATAATGAGGACAAAACAAAATTTTTTTTTTATAATTGTAGAAATTAACCATCTAAAGATCAGCAAATAAATTCAAAACGCTAGACATGATAATCATTGCGAACGCGACGCGCTGCGCACGCGCATCCTGCGATAACATGGCGGTGTTTCCTCCGATTGGAGGCTGTGTGATGTCCGGTTGATACACCATTAATAAAATCAATTAACAGTTATCAATAATATGTGTCAGCATATTGTCTTCCGTGCTTTTAAATGTGCTAGTAAGTTGTAAGTGTAGGTTGTGTGTGTTCATTAATTCGTATCTGATCAAATTTGCGTTGGCGGTATAATGACTGTATTCAGTGGCATGCATCCCATATATGCAAATAAACAGATGCACTGTTTATTTGCCCTGTGCGTCCAGACAACCCGGAAAATTGCCAACATATTAATTAATCTTATTTAATCGCCCATTTTCCTCTACAGATTTCTATGATCGTCTATGCTTATAGATGATCTGCTATTATCAACATCACTCAATTTGACAAAAATGTGAATTATATATGGTTTTTGCGTGTCACTCTCTTTGCATTCCCTACTCATAATCTCTGTGCTGATCACAGATTTCCCAATACAGGAGATGGGGCAAGCCGCGTTTAAAGTGCGACAAATGTAAGCTCAACGAGCATACACTGGCTGCCAGTTTACGCTCTGTGAGACGAGTCAAGACGCACGAATATTAGAAGAAATTACCGTTTTTTTTCCAAAATGCCATCCTGTGCAATTGTAACATGCCATCATCGCAATGAATCAGTAAATTTACCAAGAAATATAATAACTTTTCACAGGTAAGAGCCGAAAAGAAATTGCGACACTGGGACTGCATATAAACTTGGCGGCTTGTCCAGTCTAATTGTATATTCGGATGTCTGTGGTGGTGATCATCGTCATTGACTGTAGGTAATGACTAGCGATTCGAGTGAAACACAATAAATATTTGGTGTATGAAATTGCCCCTTAAGTTTGATAAGTAATCCGCCTGCCTTGCAAGCATTTAGCTTGTAATATGGGTACTAAACAACGGATAAACATAGTTACAGTACACCGATTTCGGGACCAACGAATGTTCACAAAGGTTAGTCATCGGTCATTAGTATTCAGTGCAAGCAACAGGTAAAGACATAAATGAATCACGGATTATTCATATTACATGTAAATTGTGTTCATTGAGGAACAACTGTTAGTCTAGCACGTTTAGAGAGTTCTATGGAGATGTTCAATAAAGTTAACTTGTGTTACCGCCATCTCTTATTTATTTATTTATTTATTGCATTCCAGATGACATAGATGTTACATAAACAATTTACATAATATACTATCTAAACATCATATGGACCTTTACAGGCATAGCAACATGGAAGTCAGAGGGCAGATATTTTACCATAATATATTACACAACTTAACAATTAATATAAAACAGTATTACATTTTTTTTATGTTTTAGTGTACAGAACGGTCTGGACGTTCACTTGATGGTAAGTGATACGCCCATGATACGCCAAACCATGACAGAGCGGCATTAAAGGAGACCAACAACTGATAGACAGTTATTAATCTCCATCAACGCCGCACTGCGCCCGTCACCCGAGACAACAGATGTTAGGTCTCTTATAGCCGGTAATTTCACTAGCTACAGTGCCCTCATCCCGAAACACAAAAGTGGGATGATATCTGGCACTGCAGTGGTACTACCTAGACGACGAGAGCCTGTATTATGGGTACTAAGCAACGGATAAACATACTTTTTTTTATGATATAGGGAGCAAACGAGCAAGAGAGACACCTGATGGAAAGTGTTCATCTCCGCCAGGGACAACGGTGACACCAGAAGTGCCACGGTGCGTTGCTTGCCTTTTAGATAGGAATATGCTCTTTTTCTTAAAACTTACTTATATACATTTTTTGTAAAACATACATATTATACATAGAAAACATCCAGACCATTACAAACAAACATGTTCATCCAACAAATGTTTGTACTGACGGGGATCAACCGGAACCCGTAGCCGACGCTACATCTCAACGCAACACCAATGAGTCGTTGAATATAAGATACGTCAGCATTTTTGTACTAGAAAAGGCGAAGTAAGAACACTGTAAAACTGTTTTAAGAGAGGGCGGCAGGCCTCCTGGTAGGTAGAAGATAGGAAGGGGCCTTAGTCATTGGTTTAATTTTTGAAAGGGTCCAAGGAATCTGTAGTCTCAAAAAAAAACTAAATTAGGCTGTATTTTACATTGAATTGTCCTTGAAATATTACTGTTTTTTAGCAGTACACTGTTAAAACACTTACCTGGCTTATAGTGAAGTTTGTATTTTAGGTACTGTTAGCTAGAAATAACTGTAGCATAGATTGCAAATGAAAGGCATTAATAACGATTGGATTTAGATTAATTTTACACCAGTTTGTGCTAAGTAAGTACTTAGCAGTGAATGTTTTAACTTATAAAACCTTGCTTTCATTCTATGTCCCAGTTTTACTGATTGTAGGCCATTAGATTAACTTTGTAATGATAAAAAAGCTACCTGCGCACTTATGTTATTTATCTGTTCATTGTTAATATTATGAAGCGTTCAATTACTTTTATATATTTTAACCATAGTTCATTTCTATTTGATAGCATGTTGATTGCTATAAAGTAGAAATCAAATATTAAAATAGAACAAAAATTCATCCAAACGCATTTCTTTATACTTTTACTCGTTATTTTAACACGCTTTTTACAATACAGATAAAAAAAAAACTTACCGAAGGAAATACAATAATGCGGAGATTAAACACAGTAAGAAAACTTGCCAATTTACAGTGTAATATTCAAAAAATCCATCTTAATTTTAGGAAGACTTCCAATTTTAATATTAAATTAATACAACTATTATAAAAAAATAAATAGGCGCAACTACAATCTAAAGGAAAATTCGAGCCTTATATTTTTGGAAACTTATTTTTAAATAAATTTAATTTTCAATATACAACCAGTCATAGTAACAAAAATGTTATTTCCAAACCTAAAATATAACCGTTTAAGTTTACACTGATTAAATAAACTAACAATGCCACGGAACATCTCACATACACTAGCGCAACAGATAAGCCTGTGGGAATTAGATAACGGAGGCGGTTTGTGGGTATTAGTATACATTAAGTTATTGCTCAATCTTGCCTAGAGACGAGGTAATTCAAGAACACTTGAAGAAAATTACAGTTATATTAAGAAAAATGCTAAAATACTAGGTGCAATTCTGGTAACTACCGTAGAATTAAAGGGTGAAATGGCGATGGTGGTCACGTATGTTGCAAAAGCGATGGCCGTTCGAGCAGACGGGTTCTAGAGTGGAGACCGCGGCTTGGCAAGCGTAGTGTAGGAAGGCCGGACTGATGGACCGACGAATTGCGAAAGGACCGGGATATTTGGAATGGGGGAGATTGGGATAGCGATAGGTTAACGTGATAACTATGTAACCAAAATTCAAAAGTTTGTTAATATTTATTCTTAGATATCTTCTTTGGAATCTTAATTCACAGTTGGTAATAGTGTACCTTAAAATATTCCGCAAACCACACTTAACATCAAGAATGTGGTTTATCATACTTTCCGACGTTTTTCATTTACATAATTGAGCGAATTTTGCAACAAAAATGCACGAATATAACAATAATCGTCGTGTAATCACCGAAAACCAACACAACCGGAGATGCGTTCCGTTTACTTAATATAGCGCATTGCAAAAACGTGCACTATCTCCCCAAGTTATAAAGCGTGTCAAAAAAGTGAATTATGTTAGTATAAGTAAGTAAGTCGCTGTTTTAGTTTGTTGAATAATACTGTTGAGTTTTAAAACCAAATATTGGATAAAACCAATTAAATTAATCGAATGCTAAAGACCGAATTGAATAGAAATCTTTATATGTTCCTAGCTTGCTATAAAATAAATAGAATTCATTCTTGTCTCGTCTATTATCTAATTACTTATGGTTTCTGCGATGGATCTACCTAGCACTCAACCTTCATTGTTTTCTAGTGAAGACTTTGGAAAGCTTTTGTTCAGAAGTCGACTGTTCTGAACAATAATAGAGATCTACATATGTCCAAATGACAAGAACGGAACCAAATACTAGACGATAAAACATGAAAAACTAAGCTATTCTTAATTTCGCTATTCGCATTTTCCTTGGCCCGCTTTGCTAGTAATAAAACACTCGTAATCGTATTATCGGAGCTTTGAAGCGACTCGATTTTATAGTTGTATACATTAAAAATCATTTTGTAGCACAACTAGGTCGTTACATTGCACTTAAATGGTTCTTATGTACTCATAGATTCTGTAAACAACGAATTTAAATATCTCGACATCTAAGTTGGTGATGATAATGTGTTCAATTTATATTAGGTATGTACAAAACACGCGGCTTGGTAAACGTAGCGTAAGACGCCCTCCGGCCCGATGGACCGGTGGATACCGGGATCGAGATATCTGGTGTAAATTGGGGGAGACCTTTGTCCAACAGTGGACTGCGATTGATTGAAGAGAGAGTGTATAGCTAATATAATAATATATAGAAATATCTGCACCAAATGAAATGTTAATAAATAAATAAATAATATACGAGTCATGATCATCATCATCATCATCAGCTCATTAAACGTCCCCACCGAGAGGCACGAGCCTACCCGTATAGGGTGATTAGGCCTTAGTCGTCCACGCGGGCCCAGTGCGGATTGGAATATACGAGTACCTACACCAAATACAATTCCAAGGAGCAAATTCGATATTCATACCACAAAATAAACCGTTTTATTACTTCACTAAATACTTTTTTAAACTTTATGTATTGCCACTTCCATGAATCGGTGTTGCCAACCTCGATATAGTGCAATGGCGGTTTCCGGCTATCGATCAATCTGCGCGAACGCATCGTCGGGACTGATGTCCGCACAACAACCGTCTGCAGCCTTTATGATCCTTATTTCTGTTTGATTACGGTTTAAATTTGATCTTCCAGCCAGTTCAGTAGTAGGTCTGTAACCCTTTAGCTCGGGCCCATTATCCAATTTGTTTAAACGGTTAGTGGCTCGTAATCTGGGAGGTCACAGGACCCGGGAATTGAGTGCGTTCGTTGGCACTTGTCGTTTGATGTATACTGTCGCATTTAGATATAGAGTTTGAAATAAATTAGCAACTTAAAAGAATATTGGATACTAGCTTTTGCCCGCGGCTTCGCTCGCATTAAATTCGGGATAACACGGTACTTTCATTTATCACTGTACATAGGATTTCCCTCCTCCAACTTTAAAGGTTTCGGGTCAATTTTCCGATTTTTTTATAAGCAAAAAATATGTTATAGTGAGCTTACCTTAAAAGATAGACATATACTGTCGCGGACTTTTTTGTAGACCTTTAAAAGGAGAACAATACTCTCATACATGACTTTTGTGTAACTTTAACCGTTTACGCAGCGTACGCAGCGGAAGCTCCAAGTATGAAAAAATACCCCCGATTTTGAAACATTTTTCATTACTGCTCCGCTTCTATTACTCGTGGCGTGATGATATATAGCCTATAGCCTTCCTCGATAAATAAGCTATCTAACACTGAAAGAATTATTCAAATCGAACCAGTAGTTTCTGAGATTAGCGCGTTCAAACAAACAAACTCTTCAGCTTTATATATTAGTATAGATAAAGATATTCTAAGGAGTAGGAATTCATCAATAATTATTTCAATTTTCTATTGCTCTATAAATGTAGGTATAGTACTTTGGTGGACTTAAACATTTTAGACCCTGTAACAAGGGCGCCGCAATTTAGAGAGGGACAATTATTCTTATGGTACATTTGAATCTTAATTAGGGTTATAAATATCTTAACTTTAATGTAGCACATGAATTGAATGTTATGTTATATCTGTAGCAACTTATTTTTCCTGTTTAGCAAAGGTTATATATTCACGTCCAATTCAAAAATAATTAGTTCAATTAAAACCTTAATCTGACAAACGACATAAGGGCAAAGAGAAAGAATAAAACCTTATTTAACTTTACTTATATGAATAAAATATGTACAAGTAATATTAACCAGTTAATGATTAAATATACCAGTTAATGATTATATATAATGAAAGAAGCTTCAATTACGCCATGTCAGTATTGTCAGTAAGATGCGCGCGCGCATGGTAGCTGACACCGCGACCTCTTGTCTATGGCCAAACGGTGATTTACGAGTACTCGGAAATGAATCGGCTCCGTTTGTTGTTGATATTACATTGTTTAACACTGTTGTGTAATATCTGAAGAAGCACGATAATAACTTTATGGTACCAACTTTAATGGCAGTTTATTTGACGTTTGATATGTACTTCCAAAAATGATTGCCAGAAATTGTCTATGATTGTCTACTAATAAATAAAAGGAAATATTTGTTTGTCACAAGTGAAACCTACCCTGTATTAGGTGTTAGCTTACAAGTTTACTACTAAAGCATGTCTACGTTCTTGTTTTGTTCCAAAAGATAAATAAGTAGATAAAAATCGGCATCGTGTTACAATAAACCATTACTCTTAGTCCAGTAGCTGGTTAAAAGCCGCCATTAGCTATATTGCGTTGTAACCGACCGTTCAACACTTGGATTACTTTTCAGGCGCCATGTTGTTTTTCTAAGAAAGGGTCTGGTAACGGCAAGAAAGTCATTCTTAAAACAAAAGATAGAAATGCTGAATAAACATATATGTATAATTGAACAAATAAATGCAATTAAAATTAACTAAATCTTCACTTAATTTCATAAATAAAGTTCGTTACTTAATACAAAAAATATTCTATTAAGGAGCCTTTTCCTTCTTTGACATCCGATAACAATATTTTAAAAAACGTTGTGTAATTAGCAAGAATTAACATTGATTATGTATATTATTGAAAATGAGGTTGATTACAAAAAGTACTCATGGTATTATTGTCACGTGTTAAACTAATGACGGTATAAACTTCATGAATGAATCCTAGAATGTAATTCGACACGCGTTCATTATGTCGACGCGACAACCTAATTGATATTAAATTTCATGCCCATTCAAATGAAGTGTTCTATTTTTAAAACTTTCATTCGAGATTATGTAAACACGAATTTTCTTTTCTTTAAATTAACGTCGTTGTTTTTTAACTGCCAGTGTTGGACAGAAAAAGAAATGGCATCAGGTTATTGGTTGATGTGTTATTCTGGTACGTTCGTTTCATAGCTTATGTCATGTAAACAAATATGAAAGGTGCATTAGCATTGAACGATGATTAATCGACGGACGTTCGTTCATTGAAGACCCGGGTCCGTTTGTTTATGAATGAACTTTAATAACGGATATTACATCTCCCACGCACTATCCGTATCTATGACAATTTTGCGTTGAAGAAAGTTGAAACAATGCAATAACATACTATTGTTTCATTATCATCATCATCTTCAGCTCTTTAAACGTCCCCACCGAGGGGCACGAGCCTACCCGTATAGGGTGATTAGGCCTTAGTCGTCCACGCGGGCCCAGTGCGGATTGGACGACTTCACACACAACCTCCGAATCTCTTCGCAGGCGTGCATGAAGGTTTCCTGACGATGTTTTCCTTCACCGTAAGAGCGTCGGATAACGTACATATATTTTTCGAAAATTCGAAAATACATTGGTACGTGTCGGGATTTGAACCTCAGCCCTCCCGGTAGGAAGGCGACAGTCCACACCACTGAGCCACCGACGCCTATTGTTTAGTAATCGTTTATTGTAACTTTCACACTTCCTCAAAAGTATGCAACGTATCATTTGAATCTTGCTATTCATTAAGATATGTATGTACTTACATCCATTATTTCCTCATAATTTTAATTGATTTATTAAACTGTAGTGAAAGAGATTCGATATAAGACTTTCAGGTTGACGTTGTTAAGACTTTGAAGCTAGATCTTGTTAAATAATACACATTACATAATTCCTTAATTTCATTCCATTATTGCATTTAGGACCCAGCTCGAAATATAACTCCTATTGGATTTTACGATTATATTTTAAGCTTACTAGAGGAAAAGGTTACTTTTTGCGGTCTGCCTCTTCTTATTCAATATTGGACAAAACTGCTAAATATTGGACAGGACTACAAAAATAAATTATTGAAGCTCCAATGAGATGTTTATGTAAAGTTCGATGACTTTCGGTCATCGAACATCATTAAGTTGTCAGTTATGACAATTGACAAGTTGAGTGTTGTTCAAAATTGGCGCCATAGTTTGACATGTGACTGAACTTCCGCACGAGCTTTTTTCCCCTTGACGTCATTGACGCTTATGTAATCGCCATAATTACGAGGTAATTCGGCATTACTTATTCTGAACGCTACGGTTCCGCGGGCGACGAACCCGCATCCGCCAGGTACTTAAGGCAGGGATGTCGGTAGGTGTTGCAATAAAAAAAACATCCATAAACTATCTATAAGAATGGCAGATTACAGAAAAAAAAAGTTGTTTTTTTTATAAGTGAAATCTGCTTTTATTTCGTAAAAATAAATAAGAATTTTTATCGATTTAAAAGTCAAAACTTTCTGTGTAAGCATACATATGTTAGTTTATCTCTCAAAATATAATGTATAGTATAATTGCCTTTACGGAAAGCAACAAGAACCATGGTATTAATAAATGAAAATGAAAGGAAGACATCTGTAATTTTTTGACGTCCGTTAATATAAACATCCGCACAAAGATGTTTACATAATAAATTTTCAAGTAGCACCAAAAATTTATCTTTTCCTACACAAAATGGGTAACTTCACTGTATATTGTGTAAAAAGTTATTTATAACAACCATATTTTTTTGGTATGTCAGAAGTACAGTCTATTATAGAACAACACTATAAAATAATTGCCTTAGCAACATTTAGGACAACACCTATCTTTTACTCAGGCTACGTTTCCAGGCTCTCTGGATCCTCTGGTTGGATGCACCAAGAGCTGGTCAAGTACACTTGGGCTGGACGATAGAGGCGGGGACTCCATCCTATTGTCGGTTCCTATTCCACCGTATTATCCGTGGAACTATTATTTATTTGGTTCTAGCTATACACGATATTAAGAACAATATATTAATGTAAGTAATTTATTATATTAGCGATTTATTAAAGCATGGCGTGAAAAGAGTGTTGCCAACCCTAAATACGTGTGACTCTATAGATAACGATCTTCTCTTTATTGTTCGAAATTATCTTCTGTGCTTCGTGTCGGTAGGGATTATTTCATGTTTTAAAAAAATTCAAATTGCGTTTAAAAATATAATAATTCAAGGTGATCTGATATAAATAATAAGCGAAAACTTGATTATAGTCATACATAAAAGGTATGTTTTATCCTAATACCCTCAAGCCTGTTTCAAATTATTACAAATACATTTCAGTACAACTAACTTTAAAAGTACCTTGAAAGCACGCTTCGTTATATTTTAGGGATTTGTTTACATTCCCACGTCAGCGCGTGTCAATAGATCGTCAAGTTCGAAATGTTTAATTCAGTTAAACGCAACTAGATCACGGCATTATCAACTTTATCTTTCAGAGAATAAGATAGTCAGTTTGTTTGCGATGCGAACGCGGCACCCTACAACACAGTCACTTGTCAATCAGCCAACAGCATTCCCCTTTGGAAACTGAAAGAAGACTGTTAACAACCGTAAACTATACAGACAGTATCGCAGTAGAAATTAACGCTCTGTTTACACTAATCTAAAATCAAGGAACTCCGGCCATTTTGTAAATTGCAACTGACATAATAAAGTTCGCGCCATAATGCTTCGTAACGCCACAGATAGCGAATCATTTGTAAAGTTTTTAACAAAATAGGTCGCTATTATGCCATATTTTATTGCATTCATAAATTTAAACCTACCATACAAGTTAAAAATACATCTCATTTATGTAGAAATGTAAAATAAATTGTAAGCTGTTGATTAACTTATTAAGAACAATTTCATTCAAAGCTTAACACACACCGCTGTGTAAACAAGTTATTTTTGCCAACGATTATTGTTTTGTATTACAATTGGCGTTTCCGTTGCAGCGAGCATTGTAAAACTGATAATTATGCGCGTACAACAATATTTATTCACTACCAACTGTCCATAGTAACCAACTAGACTTAACTAAAACTTTTTAAGCGTTTAAAACTATTTTGGACATTATAAAAACTGTCTGTTTCAAATATGGAAATCATAAAAATAACCTCCAAACATTAACTTCCATTAATTTATAAACACAGCCTTGTCTAGTAACATTATGGGCATATATTGACGACCCATTTGGTGTTGCGGTTGAGAGGTCGGCCGCAACACTAAGGGTTCCGGGTTCGATCCCGGGCAGTACAAACATTTGTGTGCATGAATGTCTGTTTGTAATGGTCTGGGTGTTTTCTATGTATAATATGTATGTATTACAAAAAAAAAAATGTAATACATGTATGTTTTCCGTTGTTTAGTACCATAATACAGGCTTTACGCTTAACTTGGGTAGGTGGCGCTGTGTGATTGTCAGTAGATATTTATTATTATTATTATTATTATTATATAAGGTTAAATATTTTATCTAATTACAAGGCAAGTCCGCCACGGGGTGGTTGGATTCATTGCATCATGACCCACGCAAACAAGCGAACGAGCAACCTTCGTGGATTAGTTATCTGTGGGACCTTGAGATAATGATACTAGGATAGCTATGCCTTTGAGTGTCTATGGTACAATAACTGTAAGAGGACGAGGTCTTGAAGATTAATAAACAGGAACAAGTATCTAAATGTGGCAAACATATTTCGCGGGCTCTAAAGAAAAAAAGATCTGGCAGTAACTTGTTAAGCACTAATTGTGAAGAGTTAATGTGATTATTTTTCGTAAACTTGCTTACATTAAAAATGATGTAAGGAGCTTTTGCTAACGGTTTAATAGTTTTAATACCTACTTTGGCATGGATAAATATTTACCATACTTCATGGTTAATTTCCTTTTAAGTAACCCGTATTTGAACTTTGGTCAATGCTCACTTAAATGATTATAATCGAAAATACAGACGAAGCGTAAAAATAAAGGTCAAACGCCACTTGTAGTGACATCTGTCGGCTTTCAAATTATCAAGTTTTTTTTAATGTTAACTGTGTTAGCATCGAAATATATATTCCAAACTTACAAAGCATATCTTAGTTTTATACCTATACTTGATTATTGTAATTAGCCACCCACAAAATGTTAATATACACCTGTAGTACAAATATTGATCTAGTGGGCGTGGGAAGCTGCCCACCTGTTCGAGCCTCAGTGTATTTAGTTAATTGTATTTTGAAATTTTGTTAAAAAAAGTCGAAACTATTGTGTCTTAATTACTGTCTTTAACTAATCGAATGTGATAAAACACTAATGTAAACCAAGTTTACTGTAGTCTTATCTTAGATGCTGGTGGTGTGGTTAATACCCACCAAGCGAATGATTCTTACAAATGGCAGAGTAACATCCTCATTTTCTATCTATCCTTTTGCTCGAATATCAGTTCGCGCCAAAAGGGCCTAACCGCCGCCGCAGTTTGAAAACTAGCGCCGTTCCGATCTCGAGCGGTTTACGATACGAGTTCTATAATTGAACGATGCGGGAGAGTTCAACACATCGCGGTCCATCTTTTTAGAATACGACACAAATAACATTCTATATTTGAAAATTCAAACACCAACTTTGAGAGCACCTATAGTTTTCATGGAAACCATGCAACATTCGGTCCTACCCCTCAGTTTACGACTGATACTCACATGCCCGATGAATAAACTAGGTGCGTTGTTTTGCTTATGGAATATAGATCTGAGGTGGTACGGTTATGCTGTAGCCATGCCGATGACCACATGCATCAATGTTTGTAAATAGAACACTGCGTACTATGCCCATTTGATCTTTAACACAACAAAAATGTGTCACATCCACGCGTGTTTCTTTCAGCGTTCCGTTTAACTAGTTGACTGCGAGTTGTCAATGAATAAAGAAAATAGATGTTATTTTGTGTTAGAAAAACTTTAAAATAAACTTGTCTCATGATAAAAGGCACTTGATGACTGGAGACATCTCTACACATAAGAGGTCGTGAACATTTTTAACACGAGTAACACAGTTTGTTTACAAACATATTTTGGTATCTTAATTACATAGACAACTGTAAATGCCATTCACTTATAGTACGTCGATTTCCAAGAATTAGCTCTGTTGTGCGAAGGGAGGGAACATGTTCAAAGGAATCTAACAAGTGTGTTTGTTCATTCCATTATCCAGCTGGTTTGGGAAGTGAAAAATCACGCTATCTCGGCACACAATGTACGGTGGTCCACGAGCCATCTGTTCGTTGCACCCATAAAGATAACGCCGGCATACCTACAAACGGAACGCATTCATTTCATATCAGGCCCTTCCAGTGAACACTCTGCGTCCAATTTATTTACAAGCGAAAACGAGCAGCCATTTTGCATATTTCCGAACGATGTGTTCCATATTCGAGCGCACGGTGCGTACAGCTCACGCTTGTTTTATATTCTCTTTTTGAAATGTGGTTTATTTTTAATCGCGTTGTCCTATTTAATCCGTTATTCCACGCAGCCAGCGCCTCATCAGTCTTAGCGGCAACATTAGATTTTCACGTTGTGTTTTCCGTTCTGTTTACGTTATACAAAATGATAAAATTTATTATTTCAAAAATAAAAAAGGTTCCTTTTTAAATTATTGTTTTGTGAATACAGTTTTGTGCAGTGTTTGCAATGTGTGCGTCCTTGTTGCAGATATATCCTGATCCTGAATCGGAGAAGACGGTGATGGGGTCTGTGGTATACTGCATCCATCACAAGGAGGGATGCCAGTGGTCAGACGAACTGCGCAAACTGAAGGTGGGTTATCTGAAAGTAAATATATTGACTGATTACTTTATTTACATTGCGAGGGCGTGTTGCCGATCATCTTAGTGTGCCGATACGTCATGTAAGACATATTTCATTATCTGTGACATGTTTTAAATAGTTTATATACGCACGTACCTACATAGATACGTACATGTAGGTAGTTCGATGTTTATTTTAAGAGTTGATGTTATTTAATTAAATTGATATCCCCGGACATACATACAGCGTTATCTGGCCCCAAAATATTCTGGCCCAGGCATTAATTAGCCGCTAATATGGGTTCTAAACAACAGATGAACACTTTTTGTAAATACATACAAACAGAACATGTTCCTGGACACAAATGTTTGTACTGCCCGGGGGTGGAAAACCCTTGGTGCAGTAGCTGACGTCTCAAAAATTACACCAAATGGGTCGTCAAATTTATTTAATTGGTAACATAAAGTTTTTATTCATTATTTTTGTGTTTTCAACCCACGATTCCCGGATCACGCGACGAACAAAATCCAATCTCTGTATTTTCAGGCCCACCTGAACACGTGCAAGCACGATGCGGTGCTGTGTGCGGCGCAATGCGGCGCCATGATCCCGAGGGTGCTGATGCAAGACCACCTCCGGTACACCTGTCCCCGTCGCCGAGCCAACTGCGACCACTGCCATAAGGAGTTCTCGGGGAGTGCCCTTGAGGTAAGATTTGCCAGAAGAGACATCACTTTCGATATCAAAAAATAGTTATTTGTGGACCTACGAGTTTCATACTCGTCAGCGAACGTCAGTCGTCGATAGTTTTGAGCTTTAGACCATACTGCCACAAGTCCTCGGGGAGCTTTAGAACTACGAGTTTCATTCTCGTCAGCGAACGTCACTCGTCGATAGTTTCAGGCTTAAGATTATATTGTCATAAGTTCTCTGGGAGCGCCCTTGAGGTAAAATTGTCCAGAAAGCTGAATCGCTTCAGACACAACTGCAAGTGAATGTAACTCGTCTATATTTTCGGATTTTAGATATTAATTTTTACATACTCGTACATGTGAAAAGTTTAACACAATATAATCTGCTCCAATTTTAACGCGACCTGTTAGATTGGTTTTTGTTATTTCCAATTTTTGACACTGAAGAGTTCTCCATCCATTGAAATTGTTAATTCGATTGTTTTGTTAATACCTAGGTACCTACTGAACTTAAACCGTGCCTATCATAGCTCAACTAGAATCAACAAACAGCTACCCCCATCCCAAAAACGCACACAAAAAAACAGATACAAAATAAACACCCAACCATGCAAACATAACTAGAAGATCCAGAGTCAAAACACGCTCCTCAATTTCCAGGAGCACCAAGGGAACTGCGGCCACGAGCCGGTCTACTGCGAGAACAAGTGCGGCGCCAAAGTGCAGCGGCGGCACACGCAGCAACACATCCAGCTGCACTGCAGCAAGCGGCTGGTGCCTTGTAGGCATTGCGGCCAGCGGTACACACAGGTGAGACGCCAACAAGATAGCTATCAAGTAGACAGCGGAGTAGTCGCGAGATTTGGTTGGCTTTATCATCAGCTCATACGTACCCACCGAGGGGCACGAGCCTACCCGTATACGGTGTATAGGTCTTTGTAGTCCATGCGGGCCCAGTGCGGATTGTTGACATCAGACATGGACACATTTATATACCTTAACGGTCAATAAAGTGAGCTATCCTTGGGTTGTCTATCAAGGATAAATTGTTTTTATATTCTTATAAAATCTGAAATGTTATTCGTAAGTTAGAGACATAGCCCGCCATCAAGTTGAGGTGGCGGTGGGCCGGTCACTTTTCTCGCAGCATCGATGGCCGTTAGAGCAAATCAATCTAGAAGCCTATAATTCTACATGATTCCACATAATTAACAAAATATGTATTTCACGTATTATTTATATATTTATTTTCCAATTGCCAATTCACATGTCATACTCTGTGGTGAACTGACATATAAGCCGCCATATTTAATTTGCAATGCTAAGGCCACACTAGGGCTTAACGTCTAACGCCCATCGACGTTATAACTACAGGGTAAATTTACCTTTAATTATATTTGAGGCACGGGTGGCGTATCTTTTTTTTTGCAAATTAGGCTTACAAAAAGCACTTATGAACGTCAAAAAATATACAAAAATATAATAAAAAACGATTAAAATACTAAACTAAAAATATGAGTTTTGATGCTTTGAAAAAAAAGCGCTTCAGTGGTTTGGTCTGTTGAGCCTTTGGTGGTATGCTGCACTGCACTGTATTTGGTATCTACCTTTATATATACATAATACTGAATATCATTGGTGTTGAGTAGGACATGTATAAGGTAGTACATTTGTACCGTTAATCAATGATATTCTGTATATATAAAGGTAGATACGCCACCTGTGCCCTATAAACAGTGGCAGATTTACCAATAGGCTACGTAGGCTTGAGCCTATGGCGGCAAATTTAGCCCAAATATTTTTCGTCTCACAAAAAAAAAACTTAATTATATGTGTCAGATTACGTCATATAAAATATAAAAAATACTATATACTACTACTATATAATATATAAAAGATTACTAAACACATCATAAGGTTGCAATTTCAGAATAAATGTAACCACAAAAAACATTTCTAACGTATTCAGTTTCAAAAGTTAGCGGCAAAATTTTGTAGCCTATTATAGTGTCACATATTTTTAAGTCTACTAGCGGCAAATTTGTAAATCAATTCTGCCTATAAATGTCTTAGTCAACACTAGACAATATATTAATGTGTGGTTAGGACACGGTGTCGGCGCACGGTGCGCTGTGTTCGCGGGCGTCGTGTACGCTATACAAGTCTATAGAAGTCCTATACAAGTCCTAGTCAACACAATATCATCATCAGCTCATTAAACGTCCCCACCGAGGGGCACGAGCCTACCCGTATTTGGCCTTAGTCGTCCACGCGGGCCCAGTGCGGATTGGACGACTTCACACACAACCTCCGAATCTCTTCGCAGGCGTGCATGAAGGTTTCCTGACGATGTTTTCCTTCACCGTAAGAGCGTCGGATAACGTACATATATTTTCGAAAACACATTGGTACGGTCAACACAACAACACAATATAATTTTATTTATTTATTTACATGTAATCTTACGACTAACATTACAGGTTTCCCCAATGCGATAGCGTAGACAATTATAATATTACACAAAATCATTTCAACATTAAATAACAATATAACCTAAGAAAAAAAAATTAAAAAAGAATCAAGAATAGCATAAAACAAATGATGTGACCTTGGTGAATTCAGTCAAAGAGCAACTAAACAAATCAATAGCTTTGGCTACTTCATTAAGCGTACGCAACGTTCTAGTTAGTGGTGCCTCTTTCAATATATTAGTCCTCTTTCAATATATTAATTATCAATATGATAATGTGTGGTTAGGACACGGTGAGTGCGCACGGTGCGGTGTGTTCGCGGGCGTCGGTGCCCTATACATGTCCTAGTCAACATCTATNGTCTATCAGGATAAATTGTTTTTATTCCTATAAAATCTGAAATGTTATTCGTAAGTTAGAGACATAGCCCGCCATCAAGTTGAGGTGGCGGTGGGCCGGTCACTTTTCTCGCAGCATCGATGGCCGTTAGAGCAAATCAATCTAGAAGCCTTTATCATTCTACATGATTCCATATAAGTTCTTATAATGTCTGTGTCATATGTTAGTGTTGAGAAAACCAATAAATAAATTAGCAAAATACGTATTTCACGTATACTACTTTTTTTCCAATTGCCAATTCACATGTCATACTCTGTGGTGAACTGACATATAAGCCGCCATATTTAATTTGCAATGCTAAGGCCACACTAGGGCTTAACGTCTAACGCCATTCTAACGCCCATATACGTTATAACTACAGGGTAAATTTACTTTTAATTATATTTGAGGCACGGGTGGCGTATCTACCTTTATATATACATAATACTGAATATCATTGGTGTTGAGTAGGACATGTATAAGGTAGTACATTTGTACCGTTAATCAATGATATTCTGTATATATAAAGGTAGATACGCCACCTGTGCCCTATAAACAGTGGCAGATTTACCAATAGGCTACGTAGGCTTGAGCCTATGGCGGCAGATTTAGGGGGCGGCAAATTTAGCCCAAATATTTTTGTCTCACAAAAATAAAAAAAAACTCTTAATTATATGTGTACACATTACGTCCGTAATCCGTATATAAAAGATTACTAAACACATCATAAGGTTGCAATTTCAGAATAAATGTAATCCCACCAAAAACATTCCTAACGTATTCAGTTTCAAAAGTTAGTGGGGGCGGCAAAATTTTGTAGCCTATTATAGTGTCACATATTTTTAAGTCTACTAGCGGCAAATTTGTAAATCAATTCTGCCTATAAATGTCTTAGTCAACACTAGACAATATAATTGTGTGGTCAGGACACGGTGTCGGCGCACGGTGCGCTGTGTTCGCGGGCGTCGGTGCCCTATACAAGTCCTAGTCAACACAATATCATCATCATCAGCTCATTAAACGTCCCCACCGAGGGGCACGAGCCTACCCGTATAGGGTGATTAGGCCTTAGTCGTCCACGCGGGCCCAGTGCGGATTGGACGACTTCACACACAACCTCCGAATCTCTTCGCAGGCGTGCATGAAGGTTTCCTGACGATGTTTTCCTTCACCGTAAGAGCGTCGGATAACGTACATATATTTTCGAAAACACATTGGTACGGTCAACACAACAACACAATATAATTTTATTTATTTATTTACATGTAATCTTACGACTAACATTACAGGTTTCCCCAATGCGATAGCGTAGACAATTACAATATTACACAAAATCATTTCAACATTAAATAACAATATAACCTAAGAAAAATAAAATTAAAAAAGAAATCAAGAATAGCATAAAACAAATGATGTGACCTTGGTGAATTCAGTCAAAGAGCAACTAAACAAATCAATAGCTTTGGCTACTTCATTAAGCGTACGCAACGTTCTAGTTAGTGGTGCCTCTTTCAATATATTAGTCCTCTTTCAATATATTAATTATCAATATGATGTGTGGTTAGAACACGGTGTGTGCGCACGGTGCGGTGTGTTCGCGGGCGCCGGTGCCCTATACATGTCCTAGTCAACACAATATAATTATCAATATAATAATGTATGTCAGGACACCGAGTCGGCGCACGGTGCGGTGAGTGGCGCGCACTAGACAATATATTAATGTGTGGTTGGGACACGGTGTCGGCGCACGGTGCGCTGTGTTCGCGCGCGCCGGTGCCTATGCATGTCCTAGTCAACATTAGACAATATGATAATGTGTGGTCAGGACACGGTGAGTGCGCACGGTGCGGTGTGTTCGCGCGCGCCGGTGCCGTGCCCGCAGCGGTGCGCGGCGGCGGCGGTGCCCCGGGACGAGCTGGACGCGCACCTGCGGGACCACTGCGCGCACGCCGGCGCCGTCTGCGCCTTCCGCGACGCCGGATGCCGCTTCAAGGTACACACTTTTCTTGCCTAATTAGGTAGGTACTACTGCTTAACGGAACCCTTATAGTAATAATAATAATAATAAATAAATATCCACTGACATTCACACAGCGCCATCTAGTCCCAAGTTAAGCGTGAAGCCTGTATTATGGGTACTAAACAACGGATAAATATACTTATATACATATTTTTTTTGTAAATACATACATATTATACATAGAAAACACCCAGACCATTACAAACAGACATGTTCATGCACACAAATGTTTGTACTGCCCGGGGATCGAACCCGGAACCCTTGGTGTTGCAGCCGACCTCTCAACCGCAACACCAAATGGGTCGTCAAAATGGTTATAGTTATCAAGTCTGTCCGTATCCACCCTTTTTTCCGAAAAAGCACTACACTATTCAAACTTTGTTGTATGTATTCTGTGAACCAATTTTGGGGTTACTATAGAACTGGAACTCAAAAATTTTTTATCATCGTACTCCCACGTGTTTCTAATATATTTTTTTTATAAATTGAATAATTCAGAGAGACACTTTCATTGTTGAAAAAACTGTTTGTTATCCCCCTAATTTCTAAACGGGATAATAAGGGATGATAAAATACAAAAAAAATATAATGTACATTACCATAAAATCTAACAACGAAGTTTTGTTTGTAGTAAAAGCTGTAGTAGGTTTCTAATTAAATAAATAATATTTTATTTTATGTTACTTGTTCCTGCGGAATGCTTCAGGAGCGAGTCCAACTCGCGCTTAGCCAATTTTTTCTCGAACTGACAACTGCTGTTGGCCGCAGATGGTCTTTACTGGGCAATTGGCGAGCGCGTACCTTAGCTTTCGAGGTACTACTGCTCCTTCTTAGCGTATTTCTGGCAAAAACATTATCGAATCATAGAAGCCCAAAAGCTAGCTACGGTGACAGCGTTGTCTGCACCTATCATTACATCCTGCTGAGAACAGCTTCTTGGGCAAGCAGGATACGACATTAGGTTAACCAACGTATGAGCAAAGGCTCACATAATGGTTCGCCTAAAATTATCTGGAAATCCTTTACTAGGCGGTAGAAATAAAATAAAATTAGAAACCTCTGTACAGAGTCGTCTAGAAAGGTACCACTTAGACACAATCGAAAATATATTGTGTTTCAATTCCGGGCGTTTAATTACAGCAAAATATTAAGCAATTTCTCATTATTTTCAGGGCACCCGCCAAGCCCTTGACAGACACACGGAAGAGAATTGTCAACAACACCTAGCCCTCGTCTCTGCGCTCGCGACGCGGCAAGCAAGACAACTGGACTCCCTCCGAGCGGCGGTCGCTCGTCTCTCAGTCAACTGTTCTGGAGCTTTAGTATGGAGAATAACAGATTGGGCCGCGAAAATGGCCGAGGCGAAGTGCAAAGACGGCGTTGAACTGCTTTCACCGATGTTTTATACGAGCCAACATGGATATAAGTTACAGGTTGGTCAACATGTTTATTATATAATTCGTACGTATTTAATAAATTGGGATCTTAAGGGAATTCTATAGTAAATATGTTACTAAATATGAAATATGGTTATCTCTCTATGCCCCAAACGATCTTAGATTAAATAAATATCAATACACAGCGCCATCTTGTCCCAAACTATGCATTTGACCTGTAATATGGGTACTAAACAACGGATAAACGTACATATATATTTTTTTGTAAATACATATATATTATACATAGAAAACACCCAGACAAATACAAACAGACATGTTCATGTACACAAATGTTTGTACTGCCCTATTGGTGTAAGAGGAGATGAAACAGGAGTGTTATGCACTTGTGTTTCGGGATTAGGGCACTGTAGCTGGTGAAATTAGCGGGTATAAGAGACCTAATATGGGTTGTCTCGTGTGACGGGCGCTGTCACACGAGATCTGTCTATCAGTTATTGAACTCTTTCAATGCCGCTTTGTCATAGTCAGACGTATCATTTACTACCAGATGAGCGTCCTGACCGTCCTGTACTTACACTTGTAACATTACTTTGACCACAAAATTTACTGTTGGGCCCTTTGTTAGTAAACAAAGCACTCGCTACGGTTTTGTTTGCGAATGTTTGATGACTAACGCATTACTACGCGCGTGGACCGAATTAGACGGTTGCTCAGTGCACAACGCATTTAAATCTTCAAGTTCATATTCGCAAGTCATAATAACGTCAACTCTCTCTTTATTTGATGGTCTGGTTTTGTCATAACATTTATTGCGTTACTTTATTATGTTTAGTCTCTTTATTTTTTTTGACAATATAGGACGACGTATTTGTGTTTTAGTTATCCGTTTTGGATAACTTTTGTTTATTACAGTTATTTACCTTAACTTTATATTATGGTTAATAGTATAGTTATAAATGCGATACTCTTTTTTGCATAATTTGTTGAAAGCATATTTTCATCACTTGAATTTGGAATCTGCTTCACTAGTCGAGTACTTCTTAGCAGTTCGATTCAAGTTCAAGCCCGAAGAGCTTGAAGGAGTCCCAACCTCTCGAATAGGTACCCAAACTTTCACTTTAACGAGCTTTGATAAGTATATCTTAGATTTCCTTGAATTTAAAATAGTTACTAAATCTTCTGTATTTTTTCAGGCGTCACTCTTCCTCAACGGGAACGGAGCTGGCGAAGGCACCCATATGTCGGTCTACATCAAAATCCTGCCTGGAGAGTACGACGCGCTTCTCCGCTGGCCATTCTCCCACACGGTCTCATTTACCCTTTTCGATCAAAGCTCGAGTCCGGATCGCGCGTGCAATATCGTCGAAAGCTTTGTCCCCGACCCCATGGAAAAACTTCCAGAGGCCTTCGAAGGAACCTGACGCGCTAGGCTTCGGCTTCCCGAGGTTTGTGTCCCATGAAATGCTCAAAAAGAGGAATTTCGTCAAAGATGACGTCATGTTCTTAAGAGTCAAAGTAGACCCGAGTAAAATTGTAGCCGTATAAATTTAGAATTAAAGTTCGCGTGTCTTATATGTGTAAGTTGATGTATAACTTAACTGCCATGATTGACTGAAAAAATGCGTCAATGTATTCATAGTTAGAAATAACTTTCTTAAACTAAAGATAGTTACTATGTTGAAGTATATAATTCTGGCTGATTTCAGCGCACAAAAGTAAGAACAGTCATTGTTATTTAGTATTAGGTAATTTAAAAGTCATTGGTTGTAAGTTGTAAATAGTTGATGACAGTAAATTAGTTGTATACTTTTGTATATAGTTAATTTAGGAGCGCATACGCTGCATTGTTATCCTTTCACTGAAGATCTCTTGAGTTTCATTGCCGCCAGAAGAACGTAACAATCTAAGCATTGTTTCAAAGACTTTAACAAAAAAAGTACCAACAGTTATAGTTCATTACAGAGATTTAAAAAATGCGCCAACCCGTGCCATATTAAGGTTTTAAAATATAATAAGGTACACACATTTTTATAAAAAAACTGTGTGTTAACTTAATTTTGACCGTATTTTCAAACGCATTTTTAGTTGCCTTATCGGTTGAAGTTACAGGCTTTTTGAAAAATGCTTTGAATTCATAGTTTTAAACAGACACTTTGAGACATGTTTGGCTTTGTTATATCGGCAGATCTTTGTACATATTCTCTGTTTTGCGAAATAATTTATCAAAAGTTTTTTTTTGTTGAAATTTATTGTATATAAACTGTCTTTCCGAGAGCACTTTATTTGTACATGTAAATAAACTTAAAATAGTTACTATAAATAGAAAATGCTTTTCATATTCCTGTGTTTACGAGCTGGAGTTAGACCAAAGTTTGATGACTTTGCATAAAAAACATAATTGTTTTATTCAGCAAAGTTAATCAACATAAATGTAACGGCTAAAGCTGTATGTAATTATATATTTGTGTATTACGCAGAATATGTTAGACATATTATGGTATATAAGCTTGTTTTTCAAAATGGTCTCGTGTGTTTTCTTCATATTTTTAAGCAATTTAATACATATGACTGCAAACAATTTTAATTAACTTGCATGATTGAATTATTATAATTTTTTTGTAATATTTGAAAATTATCAATACCTAGTAGGTAATGATTCAATGTCATACTTGATTGCATAATTTCTGACTTCATTGTTTAGATCTCTCAAAAACGCTTGACTAATATTTTAATCTCATTGTTACATTCCAGTTAGAAAAACATTACTTTTAAGTCTGGCCTTTGCATTAAAGCTTTGATGTCATATTGAAATACTTTGTGTCTAAACTTATAAATTACTCTTACAAAACACTTAAGTATTTATACATAAATATTCTAACTTGTTTTTTTTTTACCTTAAACCTGATGTAACCATGGATAAGCGTCTTATATCTATTTATTGTTTTTGCATTTTAAATTGATCTGGACCGAAATTCTGCTAATTATAAAGAATACGAATATAAGAAAAAATAAAACTATAAAAGCAGAATTGGAGTACTGATTTGGCCTAAGCTTTGCTATAAAGTTGTCTGTAGTTTTACCTAACTAGATTTTTTAGATTAAGTACCTTACGTGACTGGCAAATATTAGGTTATACTTGATTAGTTAAGTTCGCGTAACGCGTTAGATTAAGTTTGTAAATGTTTTAGCATTTAAGATTCAATGAAAAATATAATTAAATGATTATTTTTTTCTCATAACAAATAATATTTTATTTCCCTTTTTCATTAGACCATAAACACTATATTTTGAACACTCTATAGGTTGCTGTTTTTACTTACATCTCTTTTAATTTATCTAAATTAAATCTCATCAAGAGCGTCGGTGGCTCAGTGGTGTGGACTTTCACCTTCCTACCGGGAGGGCTGAGGTTCAAATCCCGACACGTACCAATGTATTGAGAATCGAAATTTCTTATATCGAATTTTCGAAAATATATGTACGTTATCCGACGCTCATACGGTGAAGGAAAACATCGTGAGGAAACCATGCACGCCTGCGAAGAGATTCGAAGGTTGTGTGTGAAGTCGTCCAATCCGCACTGGGCCCGCGTGGACGACTAAGGCCTAATCACCCTATACGGGTAGGCTCGTGCCCCTCGGTGGGGACGTTTAATGAGCTGATGATGATGAAATCTCATCATCACTTAAAAATCAATAAAATACATTAATTATATTATCTGTGAACTTGTCGTACATTTGAGTAATTTATCGTTTTTAGTTACCAAAAACAATGCCATCTTTTCAATGAGTATTTAATATACATTTTTTGACTATGTATATTTAGGTATAAATATCTATTGACATTAACACAGCGCCATCTATATTTCTCCAAACTAAGCACTAGTTTGTAATATGGATACTAAACAACAGATACACATTCTTATAAATATATACTTTTTTAAAATACATATGATACATTGAAAATACCCAGACCAATACAAACAGACATGTTTATGCACACAAATGTTTGTACTGCTCTGGATCAAACCAAGAACTCTTGGTGTAATAGCCAACATCTCAACCATTTCAGCGTCGGTGGTGCATTGGGGTGGACTTTGCCTTCCGATCGCGAGGACGCAGGTTCAAATCTCGCCACGAACCAATTCGTTTTCGAAATTATATGTACGTTTATCAGACGCTCTTACGGTGAAGGAAAACATCGTGAGGAAACATGCGTACGCCTGCGAAGAGATACAAAGGTTGTGCGTGAAGTCGGCTAGTCTGCACTTGGCTCGCGTGCAGGACTAAGGCCTATACACCCAATACGGGTATGCTCGTGCCCCTCGGTGGGGACATTTAATGGGCTTGGTAATTATGCAACCATTTCAACCAATTCACTAAATGGGTCATCAACTCATCATACAAGGTTGTAGGTATAAAGCATACTAAAATAGGTATTTTAAATTCAAATCACTAGTATCCAAAACAATTCAGTGAACAGGTCATAAATAATAGATAACGCACCCAAGAGAAAGAGGGCAATAGTTTATTATTAAAACAATATTGGAAACCTAATTACCTAGATAATTACACATACTAGAATTAATTATGAGCACAATAATTAACAAGAGAGATAGTAATCTGTGCCAATAAATTGTATGCTAATAGTATAGTTTATTTAACTTCTAACAAATTGGAGAATACTGTTAAATGCGTTAGGAACAAATTTTAGTATAAGGTGATCTGTAAAAGATTTTCTTTTTTTTTCTCTTTGGCTAGTTTTCTAATCCACTTATTGGATGTATTCTGAGGACCTATTTGGTGTTGCGGTTGTTGGCTGCAACACCAAGGGTTCCGGGTTTGATTCCCAGGTAATACCCATATTTGTGTGCATAAACATGTCTGCATTGGTCTGGGTGTTTCTATGTATAATATGTTTGTATTTACAAAAAAAATTTAAAACCCATAATTCATGTTTCCCACTTAACTTGGGGCTAGATGGCTCTGTTTGATGTCAGTGGATATTTATTATTATTTATTATGCCATAGAGTTCATGGTACTCATGAATAGACTTATTAAGGTAATATTTTTATCACTATTACCACAGATAACTATTACTTATGATCATCAGGACGAATATAAATTCTTTTTAAAAATAAAACAAAAACACAAAATAACAAAAACTTACAGGTATTATTTAATATCAAGCCTTCATTATAAAAATATCACATTGTTACCTTAAAAATATTACTAAAAAATTAGATGTTTTGTGAACTGCCTGATTGGCTGAATGTGGAATTGTTTAAATTGACTGCGGTTCTCTTTGACATCTGAAAAAGGATTTTTTGTATGTAATATAATATAAATAATAAAGCCCTTTATTCTGAAATTAAAGTAACAGTATATCCCTAATTTCAGTGTGCCTGTTGGCATAGGCCTCCTCCAAAAACTTCCATTGTTCTCTATTCTGTGTGACCCTTTTCCATTTTGCGTATATCTCCACGTACTGCCATGAAAAAATACATTAGAAAATGTAATGCCTATTGAATTGGTTGGGCACCAGCATTGGCGTGCACAGAGATTAGATAGAGTATGCAAAATGAGTGACACTAATTGCAAAAACAATAATTTATTTTCATAATTATCAAATTGAGTGCTGTTGATGACAGCAGATCATCTATGGTATCTTATCTGTCGAGGAAAATGGGTGAATAAGTGGCAATCATTTAATATGTTGGTGACTTTCCAGATTGACTGGACAGGGTATGCACTGCTTATTTGCATGTATGAAGTGCACGCTACTGGGCACCAGAGGCTGCTGTGGCACTCAACATGTCAATAATTGTCAATTCAAACAATATTCTGTATATATAAAGGTAGATACACCACCTGTGCTTCAAAAATGAACCACCAAAGAGAATACAGTTGTAGGCTCTTTGTTTAGGTAAATGTAAGCTCATTCGAAATATGAGCTCTTGCTTTTTGATTATTTTGTGAACATATCACAAATATATACTTTTTACATCATTGAATTAAAAGTAAACAATGTCATTTATGAAGGTAATATGTAGCAACCAGTTTTGGAGATGACCTTACTCTTAAAATAAATCCAGAAATATAGTAAGGGCTCTAAAATATGTATGAAAACACCACTTTAACTATATAAAGAATGTTTGGGAATAATTTTATATTCTATAATATAAATTCTTAAAAATAAACTGTGCCAGAAAACCTAAATTGCCAAATTTTGACACACTTTTGTAGTCAGCTCTCTCCACCAGCATTTTTATAGATACATGAGTCCATCCAAATAAACTTGATACTAACCATTTTAATTCTATACAAGTCATCCATAGCAGAGGGAAGTAGAGGCTTCACGGAGTTGATCTCCATCATGGTGAGGTGGTCCAGCCTACCATAACTGCCTCCAGTCTTCATGAGAGCATCCATAGAGGTCCTCAATTTTGACATTCGAATATCCCAAATATCTTTTATTGTGGTTTTTATTTCGGCTGCATTTGGTACATCCTCAGCTGCTACTCCGAGTATAAGTTTCGCTTCAACCATGTAATGTTCATTTGGCATTTTTGTAAAGAATCTGCAATTTAATAAATGTCAGAGTCAATAATATAAGTTATAACATAACTAAACACTGATTTCAAACATATACCGATGAATAATAATCTATGTACATTTCTTTCACCTTTGATGTATCAACCGAAGATAACTTGTAAACAACAATATAACCTTAAATCTGCATTAAAATGTTTAGCTAAGTGAAAATTACTTTTTCCAAAATCAATACTTCAAGACTCTGTTAGTATTACCTAAGTAAGCCTACTTTAACCAACCCACCTTGAACGTTTTTCTTCCTCTTTAATATTTTCTAAGGAATCCAATTCCATCCAGTCCGGCGGCACTATTCTGCATTTCTGTTTCTGTTTTAACATTATGGCCAACCAAAGAGGAACATTTAGAGGTAAGCCGGCACGAAATGGTCCAAATTCACCACAAATCAAATAAATTTTGTCGTAAGAAAAATTTGGTATAATACTTATAATCCTGTCTTCTCCTAAAAATTCAATTTCATATGGATCCATATTGTTGCTACTTACAACGGAATTAGATTTGCATTTTAAGTAAATAATTTCATAAAAGTTCACAAATAGGTAAAAGAAAAGAAACTTGTGGTGTTGTTTGTTTTAGTGAAAATGACAACTAAAACTGTCAAAAAAGGCGCCAAAAATGGTACTTAGCGAATATAGGCAAAGGCAAGTTATTTAAACAGCAGATATTTTTCTTATTTTATTATCTATTATTTTGACGGTCATATATTACTAATCAGAAACATAAAATAAAATATTAAAGTGTATTGAAATGTACTTCTTTAAAATTTTTGAAGTGCTGCCATCTTGTGTATATCATAAACATTAGTACTGTACTAAACCACGTTAAGCCAACAACCCAATGACTATACAGTGGTAGAGTGTAGATGGCGCTGTATAGCTGCATTGAAAAGACGTTAATTCTAAGTAGTTTTAGTTATTAATTCTGAAAGCATTTTCTACACTTTATTTAATGTAAAAAAGTCAATTTTAAGGTCATGATGACATTTAGTCATCATTTCAGCTGCACATTCTACTGCTGACCTTAAGAACTTTAATTTGAGGTTTTTTGTACTGCTATCCATTCCGCTGTGTTGGTCTTGAGGTGCTTTTCAGGAGCATCATTCGTTACCTATTAGCAAAATTTGCCACGGTAGTTTAGAGATTAATTCCAAAGAAGGCTTGAACGTCATTTAAAATTTAAAGTCAGTTTCTGTACTGCATTGTTAGATTCTTTTACGTAATTTTATATTATTTTATTGAATTATTGACTAGGTTGTAGACTCGGTACTGAGTCGTCTAGGTAGGTACCACCGTAGTGACAGATATCATCCCGTATAATATGAGTGCTTTGCACTTTTGTCTATCGGGATGAGGGCACGGTAGCTAGTAAAATTACATCGTATGAGACCCAACCTCTGTCGTTCCGGGTGACGGGCGCAGGGCAGTGTTGACGAAGATAGACTACCTATAATTGATTTCCTTCTACGGCGTCGGTCATGGTCAGGCGTATCAATTACCACTAAGTGAGCGAGCAGACCGTTCCGTTCACTTATGACATAAAAAAATCATCAGAAAACGGAGCCAAGTAATTGACACAATCGATGCAAATCGCTTTGGCAAAGTGCAAACTCTTAATTACTGGCAGTAAATTAGGGTGGTTGACAATGTCTCAGACGGTTGATATTTATGGGAAGTCCCGACGGGATGGCTCGGCCCCGCCACCCTGTTTGTCTAATGAGTTTTGCATGTAAAAACTATAAATTTCAATCATGTGCCAAATATAATTGACATTGCAACAATTATATTGAATAAATTAACATTGGCGTTATTATCTATTGGATGGAGGTTTTATACAAAAATAAATAAATTAATGATTGTACTCTACGTGTATGTTTGTAGACATAATAAAATTAAAAAGTTGACTGAGAATAAAAGATCAGAAAAAAGTATACTAAACATTGTATATGTTTCCACTGATACGGATAATGTATGTGCCCGAGTATAAATTACAATAAGAAAGTTAGCTTGACATAAAAAACACCCACCCACTACAAATAACTTCCCACCCCGTCCAAATAAATTACAAATCTGTCTGCACGAGCGAAAAAACACATTGTCTCCTCTCAGATGTCTCTCCTTAAATCTGCATACAAATTCGTGAGATCGCGCAAATTCACCGAGTCATTTAAAACCCATTCCGTTAGTAGGGAAAACGTTGTTTTTTTGCCCATAAATATGTCGCGGGTTGACGCGAGTTATATAGCGACATCTAGCGACAAGCGGTTGAAGGCAAAAGGATCTTGCTTTTCAACGATAGATGACGCTACGTCACTCAAAAGCGACAATTCTTTGTTTCCCGCGCATTATTTCTGTTCTTTCTATTTTATCTCGTTTTTATACAAAGACGGTTAATGAGAATATTAAAAGTTTTATTTATTTTGCTCCTTTATACGATATCACAGTGTTTTATGTCCAAAGTGTTTTAATAACTTCAAGGCCTTATTTAGTATACGTTAAGTTTTACTGAATAAAAAAGTTTAAAAGGTTTTAGTAGATACTTGTTTCCGCATACTGAAATGTATTAATTAATGCAACACCTAGGCATCAGTAAACTAAGATCGGAAACTTGGTGACCTCAGAAGTGATTAAACACTTCCTGTGTATGGAACAGCAGAATAAAACTATTTGATTTGATTATAAAGTATTCAGTCTGAACAGTGGACCTATAGATCATTATATCATACCCACACACAAAGACAAAACACACACCCACATACACACACGGATAGACGCACACACACACACTCACTTAAATACACACAAAATTATTTTATTATATTTTTTTTCTTGTTTTCTTTTCTTTTTAGTATATATATATATATATATCAATATATTTTGTAACGTTCATGGGAGAGAGCAAGTCATCCCCAACAAAGTATTGCATTACTAACTGGGGAGACTTAGTGCGTGTCATTGATTTTATATTGAGCAATAAAACATATTTTTTTTATATTATTATATTTTATAGATTCTACATATTAATTGACAACACAGCACTTTACAATCGAACTGTAAATTTGGTATTCCGGCACTACTTTAATGTTAATGCTTTAAAATGGTAATTATAGATAAAATTGCATGAGTTATCATAATGGCAGTCGGCCTTTGCCGGTTGCACAAAAGTTTTCCTACAGATGGCTTCAGAGGTGGCCAATTCTTGCTCATTCATATTTTATTAAAGGAAATGTTCACTACATGGAAGACACTGTTGTATGATAAATATTTTATTTGATTGCTTGATTGATTGAGAAATGGCTTGCTGATTGATCGATTGAACCAAATCGCTACATTATTATAAACTTTTATAACAAGGGGTATTATTAACAAAACTCTTTTGTTCATAGCTACAAAATATTTATATAAAGCGAGGAAACTTTTACAGATATACGTATAACAAAATGTTGTTTACTAATAATAATCTGGGGCACGGTAGTGTCACACTGCCGTACCATCCTTTACAGGATCCATTTCGCCGCATTTTCAGGCCCCAATTTGAGAACCTTTGGATAAAACCAGAGCGCTGAAATTTTAGTCATCTAGTAAGATGTAATAACATACTTTAAATCTAAAATTTCAAGTATGTGGGTCATTTAGTTCCGACGTAAAGCGAAAACAAAGCTTCGCATTTTCGCAGATAGACACTCACTCACTCATGATCATCAAAATAGAACTAGTACTTTCCATTAACTCAGAGAGTTGTTATTTGGTACAGAGTTAGGGTTTAATGGCTATATAAAGGAAGAACTTGGATAATCGAAGATCTGGAGCACCTGGTGACCCTGCTTAGATAACAAAAAAATCCTGCCAAACTATAAGAGATGGATATACCGCCTTTAAACATTATATATTCAACATGCAGGGCCGCTTCACCTAATGTTAAAAATCGGGGGGCACGGTAGTGCCCCCGCCAAGTCGAGCGTGCTAGACATGTTCATGCACACAAATATTTTTAGGTAATGCCCGGGGATCGGACCCGGAAACTTGGTGTAGTAGCCGACGTCTCAACCATTACACCCAATGGGTCGTCCAATATTCCTTTCAAGTTTCTACAAAAAGAAGTGAACCCACCAAAAACATTCTGTAAAAAATCTAGCCAAGTCTCGATGGAGCTGCTTCTGCTTGATTATCTAAAAAGTAATGAAATCAAGACGTGCCAAATCTAAGGTCCCTTACTGCGATTACTTTATTATTATGGTTAATGTTGTGTGACTTTGCCGTTGAACATTCTTTATACTTTAGTGGCTTAATCAAGCCTGCAATCGACGGGTTATTGAATCACCGTTTTCCAAGTGGCAAATTTGTATCGTCAGTGGGCGACAGATTATTGCAATGGTGTCATGGAGCACCTGGTTGTGTATCTTTGTATACTCTTCAACTTAAGCTTAAGCTTAACGCTTAACTTGGAACTAGATGGCGTTGTGTTAATATCACTGAATATTTATTATTTTGTGGTTTTCCATTCAAAAACTGGCCGAATTGTCACACGATGTTGATAGCGAGACTTCGTCCGAATTTTTTTATACGTCCATACGGTTGGGTTTTAACCTTGAAGGTGACGAAAAAGCCTTAAAAAGGTACCTTGAAGGTAAAGTCACGAATCATCAGGTAGTTAATTCTTTTTTAGCAATAATGTAAAAAAGTATGGATTCGTGATAATTATGCTCACAAAACAATCGAAAAAATGTTTCGAATGCAGTGACAGCACATATACACATATTTCGAATGAGCGTACATATACCTAAACAAAAGAGTACAAACTGTACTCCCTTCGGCGGTTCGTTTTTGAGACCCGGATGGCGTATCTACCTTTATATATACAGAATATCATTGTTTTTAGTAGGGTTCCTACTTCTTCTACTTCCTTGCGGCAGTCGGGTAAAAAGGTAAATGCTAGATTAAATTCAATAATTTTGATAAAGGTATACGGTTGCAATGGTTGAGAATCTCTAGTGCATTACCAAAAGCAAAATTACCCAGCCTACTGTTATCAGTTTGGGGCTTCTTGAAAACTTAGCAGCCCATTGCAATTAGGGGCACGTAGGGGACGTGATAAGCCAGCTTGAGAGCCAGCAGGAGTAATTTACTCTTGTTCTATATATATTATGAATGTCACATTTATATTATTATTTTATTTATTTCAAGTAACAAGACTCATTTTTAGCGTTCCGTAGCCAAAATGGCATAAAACGGAACCCTTATAGATTCGTCAAGTCTGTCACTACACTATTCAAACTTTGTAAGTATATGTATTCTGTGAACCGCTATTAGGTTTTGACAATAAACTTGAAAAAAAAAAATTTTGGGGTTCATTGAACTGAAACTCAATTTTTTTTTATCGCACAACCCCTGTGGGTATCAATGTTTATTGTTATCATTCAACCTTCAATTACATTGCATAACATCGGTACGTCATTTAACAAATAATCTTAGTTTTAAATAAGTACATATTTGTTTCTACAAAAATCACAAAATAATTATCCATTCATAAAAAATCGTAATATTATAATAATTTAGTGTCACAATTTTTATTCTATTTATTTCTTTACTATATGTCAATATTTTATTTGAATTACAATAAATTGAGTACAATTATTTTATTCATAATGAAATAGTAATTATTAAATTTTTAAACATGTCATCAATAAACAAAATAAGATACGAGCACATGCAATTAAATAATTAAAATAATAAAAAGTCAAGCAATCAATAAAATTTTAAGAAACAGTACGGAAACCTTATAAGATTAATTTAAATCCATAAAAGTGCAGCTCATATATTCGGACAAATTATAAAAGGGATTATTTTGGAAAAAATGTTTTAATACTTGTTTAAAATGTCATATGGTAGTTTTGTGACTTTAATAGGCAGCCTATTATACATGTCAAGTTTAAGGGATAGTCCTTGCTTGTACGTTTTAGCAATCCTAGTTTTAGGTACATGCAGCCTTTCTCTATTTCTTGTATTTCTGTTGTGTATGTGCATTCTTGTTGGAAGTTCATTTCTCTCCTGGTGCACTTCCAGAAGGGACTTATATATAAAAACTGAAACTGCAGTCATGCAATGCAATGTGTAGAGCTTAAAAATGATGGTGAGATTTCTAATAGCATTTATTTAAAAATTGAATAGTTAGAGACTTCCAAAGTTCAAAAAATTGGGTACCCCCCTAAACTATGGGTTGACAAAATCAAAAAAATATATGATGTACATCATGCATGAAATCTAACAACGAAATTTAGTTTGAACGATTTCTGGTGTGTGGTTTTTATTTTATACGTCATAAACGGTGAACCACTATTTTCCACATTAAAGCTGTAGTAGGTGCCTAAGTAAATAAAATTACTTTAGTTTTTGTTACTTGATCCTCCGGAACCCTCTACGGGCGATTCCGACTCGCGCTTGGCCAATTTTTTAATTGCTAGTAACATAATTAACTTATCCTAAGTTAGTAGAAATATTGTAAAAATAAAATTTACCAAAAAATCACAAATCGATATCTGAACTTGAAATTATTTTTTGTTATTTAATCAAAAAAAAAAAAATACCGCTGCCGCTGGAAGGATGTCGTCGAGTCTGATATCCATAAACTCCAGGTCGACGATTGACGGGAAGTGGCGTAGGATCGACTAAGATAGCGATTCTTGTTTCGGAAGCCAAGACTCACTTCGGGTCAATGAGCCAGCGGAGTAAGTGAGTAAGTTAGTAATTTCCACAGATTTCCCAATACAAGAGATGGGGCAAGCCGCATTT